>JAPZDX010000015.1:15916569-15927797 GCA_029783625.1 Naso annulatus | reverse complement strand
TGACTGTTTTGAGCAAAGTGTTCACATTTATCATTGCAAGGAGTTGAGAAGAGTTACTGAACATTTTAAAGATGCAAAGCACCATTCTTTAGTATGATAGATAACTGCTAGCAGATTAAAAGCTAACAGGCTGTTTATGTTTTTTGAATGGGCCTGTTTTTTTATTGTACCAAATGATGTTATGAGCATATTGTTTTAAAGATTTTTAAGAATATTTTGCACCAAAGTGACTGAGATAAAAGTGACTCATCTGGATCACACTTTCGGCTGAGCATAACATCTTTCTTTATCTGCCAAAATGGTCACTTGTACTCTCAGTCACAGTTTTAGCTTCATTACGCTGGATGCATGCTCTCTAGATTTAACTACTGTATGTATGCATGATGTACTGCAGCATGTTTCATACAACACCAGGACTTTCAGATTCATCCAAAATATTAAAAAACCTTCAGTACTGCTGATTTACATTTTAATTCATCGTTGAAATAAAGCCAATATACAAATAGCTATAATTAACTGCAGCCTAATGAGCCATTATCGAGCTTAATACTATAAAATGCAGCCATAATTTGACCAGCACTGCCTCCTTTAATGAAGCCGAGTGGATGTCGAGTCAAAGAGATAAAGAGACATGAGTGTGAGATGAGAGGGAGCAGCCAGATTTCCTGATCCTCTCTGCTTCCTGTTTACAGCAGGACGGCCTGTCAGGGCCTCACAAGAATGTTTACTTTATAAAACAAGTAAAGCACGTATCCTGGTCTGCTTCAGCCTCAGTGTCCGTGTCCATCACTCTGCACATGAAGAATTATAGAAGCTACATCTGGAGCAGAACTTCACGGTCTATAGGAATGCCTCCAGTGGTTGGAAACGCGCTCTCTGTGGAGGAAAATGATCCTTCATCTGCTCTGAACCTCTGCCCCTGGCTGCAGACATCTGAATTCATCTGAACCTTTTGTCTGCACAACAGCAGGCACAGTGCTTTGGTGTCCAACTCCGGCATTTGCCTTTTCAGAGACTGTCAAAGTGATGCTGTTTCAGGGTTTTAAGACTTGCAGCATTCAAAAGAGAGCATACAAAAGGTAAAAAATGATTGGCTGCCAAAGCTGAGGTCACCCAAATGTTCAGCAGCAAGTCCACGCAGACAGGGTGAATTATACCGAAGAATGCACTGTATAAACAGAGATCAATTCTGAATACAACACAGAGGTGTTACATAATCCACATATGTTTCAGGCACATTTTGCTAAGCTACAGATGATTATGAAGCCCTTCTTTGTGTTTCTTCTTAATGCACATCATTTTTTTTATATCATTTATTTAATTCTAATGTGCAAAAAAAATAAAATCTCAGAGTTAAACTCGCTGTTCATTCTACCTCTTATTACATGCTTAACACATTATAATGTTTCAAAATGACTTCAAGTCTCCACCGACACAATAGAGGCAGTTATAGCTACAATGGTAGCCATGGCAACCACTAGTGCAGCAACACAAAACGAGATTACCATTAACTAACCAGCCATCAAAAGATGGACTGTATGAGCTCCACAGAACATCCATCCACAACATTTTTGCCCTGGTTTTGTCACTAAAAAGACATTTCATCTTTTGGAAGTCTCTATTTTTCATTCGATGTGACGTCAAAACAACCACTTACTAACTTACTATCCAAAATATATATCATATAACTCCTGATAAGAATAACTATCTATCTTTAGTGATAGCTTACATCTACATTTGTCCCCATTCTTTATAGCACGGTTTCCCAAACTTTTCAGCCTGCGACACCCAAAACAAGGGTCCCCATCAGCCCTGGAGGTGGCATACAGTGTTGTGCACAGCTGCGTAAACACACTGTTAGGCCTACAAGGGCATCAATACAACACAAAAGAACAACAGCCCAACAGCAATAATATTATATCAAAGCAGTTTAAGACAGAATATAACCAGAATTTATTCAATTAATGGTTGAATATGCAATTTTAAATTACTGTAATTTTTTTGGTTTGTTTTTTGCAAGGCATCTTACGCCCCAATGGTTCCCAAAGTGGGGTCAGGACCCCCTACTTTGGGAACCATTGCTTTAAAGGACCATATCAGTGTTACTACGGGTCATTGTCCTTTGTCAACATCAGCCACGTCTATTACATAAACCCCACTCATTTTTCCCAAGCTAGATAGCTTTATCTACGAGATATCGTGTTTGTTTATATTTTGTCCAATTCAATAAACGTTACTTAAAGTGAAAGTACTTAAAATGTGCGACAATGTTGGTTGAAAAGAACATCTGTGTCCTTCTCACACTAACATTTGAGCTAGGAAGGCAGCACTTGTAAGGAACTACCCAGCCCACCCCTCAGCCAATTTTGGACCAAAAAAACCACAGATGTTCTCTTTAGAAGGGTGAATTACCTTATATCTAGTGACTTTCACGTGTAATTTTACCAATAATTGTAGAATAAAGGGGCCATCTCTGCTAATGGTGAGAAGTCAAAAGTAGACTGGCATGGATCTTTAAGGCCTCATCAGTTTAAGATAGTAAACTTCTGAACTGTTGTTTAAACATAACTGGTTGTAGCTATTTTAATGATACAGAAAGCAGACTATTGATTTACTGCAAACGGCAATAAGAGTAAATTAAAGCCTGGTAAGAGATAATTTGGTGAATATGGTTTCTTGTCCAGTTCACTCCAGCTCAGTCCCTCTTCTCCTCAGAGAAACGAGTGCATAAGACTGAATATAAACACTCATGCTGCCCTGTCACCCTGCCAGCACCGTGTCCACTTAGCCCTCAGATTTATCTCTAAACAAGCAAAGGGCACCTCCACTGGTGGCGCACTCATATACAACAAGCTTAATGACTTGTGTGTATTAATCAGCTGCCACTCGTCGCAGCACAGTGACTTCATTAAGATGATCTATTAGAGAAGAGGGATGCTGGCATGCCGATGCCTAATGTCTTTTAATCAGGACTGCCAGTCAGCTCAGACAGCGGCACACACAGACAGGCGGAGCGCTGCGCGCAGGTATGGCAGAGATCAAAGTGAGGAGATACACCCCGGAGCTGCAGCCTGATTAATGTGACACTACCGACTGCCAAGGTCAGTGCTAGGTCCAGCAGAGGTACACCAACTCTGGGCAGAAGTGAGACATCATTTGACAGCCTCAAAAAGCCGTGACAGGACCTTCCTCATCTGTGCCAAAAACATCACTTTTAATCGGGTAGAGAAAACCACTACTTTCTGTCCTCCGCTGTGACCTTTATTCTTAAAATGAAGTATATGTTAATTAAAATATCCTCAACAGCATCCGGTAAGTCTGAAGTGGAAGATACTCAGAGCAGGCCCCTGTTTTATTTTAGCAAAGAGGAAGAATGTGCTCTGTTTTCGTCCGACAAACTTAGAATTTTGCTTGACTTCAGGCCAAACTGGGAGCATAATTATATTACAGAAACCAACACAGAACTCAGGAAGAAGAGTAATGAAAGGAAGAAAAACACAGAAAAAGGCATTTAAAAAAGATTTAAAACACCATTTCCAAGCAAAAGCTAAAGCTGGACGTTCATTCACCCTTTCCAAGATCTGATGCCTTTTCATTGATTTGAGTCCCAGAAATGCACAACAGTGTTTTTATGATGTGGGTTCTTTGGGGACAAAGTCGAGTCAAACAGCGTACAAGACATTCTCAAGAATCAAAGCTTGTGTTGGCCACAAAGTCCTGGGTTGCTTTCTTTTAAAATCATGTGTTTATCGAGTAGAAGCTTTGCACTCTTTGGCTTTGAACTTGAAGTCTTCTTGACCCTCATTTTCACGCCAAGGGAGACCATAATCAGCACTCAGCCAGACCTCGAAATCAGTTCACTTTACATGGGGGTGACGTACAAAAAAAGGGGGGAAATTTTGACAAACAAACAACAGGGGTCCAGCTGTGACTGCTGACCCAGAGATAGCAGCATTAGCATTCCTCTGGACGTGGCAGACAGAGCCGAGGCCTGAGGGCAGGCCAGTCGTTCTCAGCAGGGCTGCGCTGAGATCTTCGACTGTCAGAAAAAGCTTTAATACATCTGTGGGAAAAAGCCCTTGGCGTGCTTTAAGTTTGCCAAACTTGTTCTACAGTCTATAGCCTCCACAGTGGGTTGGAACACAGCAGCAGTTCTGACTGGGCTTGTAAAGAGTTTGTGGGTGTGTTTGTGTGTGTGTGCAGGCTTGAGAGGACAGAGGAGTATTTACAGCTTCGGGGGGGTTCACTCTGTATAAATGGGACTTTGCACTACAACACTGCAGATCTCCAAAGAAAACCACATGGCCCCTGCTCAGATAAATCAGGCCTGGCAAGAAGTCTGAAGCTGCAGCTGACCAAAACATCAGCAGGCCGATATCAGGCTATCACAGATATTGCTGTTTGCATATAAGGCAGATACACATGAGGAAGTTTAAAGGCAGAAAACTGCAAATATAAATCTTTTATTGGCAACATTTGTGTATTTGATTTATGCTTAACAGTATAAAAAATCCCTACAGCACAGTTTTGAAAAGTCCTCCCATCTCCCCCACACATCCAAACAGTACGTTTACATGCACAGTTAAGTTGAGCTAAGTATAGCTCGATTTGGACATTTAACTGGACTACTGTCATTGTCCCAGCATACAAGTGCTAAAGGAGAACTGATTCATTGACAGAAAGTAAGTCCGTTTCTGTTATGGTAGGCAGCGACATGCCCCTTTCAGCTGGTTGCTATCAGCTGACCTATTATTTCACGTAACTTACAAGCCACAAACAAGTTTGCAAGCGTCTAGGAGGTTCATTGTTGAAGGACAAAAACATTGACAACTTAACAGCACAGTACATTTTACATCTACACTTCACTCTGGGTACAAATGAGCATGCACACTATCCATCGTACTTAATGGTATGCTTGTTTTCTTTATGGCTGTTTCTATAAATTTATGCTGTTCAACTTCCAGGTCAAAGGTTGCCGCGAAGACTATCTGTCATGTGCAAAACAAACATTCCTGACTGAACGCGATGCGAACGACCTCTGGCGGATGGAGAGCAATACGTTGTCCAGACCAGCTACCAGCAACATTGCAACGGAAGGAGCGGTTGAGTTGATTTTTAACAGGCGGGGACAAAAACTGAAGGATGTTAGTGTTGATTACGACTAATCAAAACAGGCTGGAAGCAAAGCAAGTGTGCAAAACTTTGTGCAGATAAAGCCAAGGCGAGCGATTTTTTCCAACAAGTTACATGTCACTACGGCTGTTCGCTGTCGCATGCTGCTGGTGAGGACATTCTCCTTGAAAAAAAAATGAAAGCAATCAGCTGTTTGTTTGCTTGAAATTGGTGTTAGGCCAGTTAGGGGCCGACCGAGGCGTAAACATGCAAGAGTAAATCGATTGCCAACCACATTAGCTAGGTGAGTTAGTCCAACTTCATGTAATTTGACTTAGTACGTTTTCAGTCAGACTGACATGTTTACATGTATTTTTAAGTCCAGTTTTAGTTGGACTAACACAATAAATCTAACATCATGTAAATGTGCTGAATGACTGCCTGTGCTCAGCACAAGAAGAGTTGGAGAGATACCTCTGGCTTGTTGGCAGGAGGGCCGTGGACTGCGTTGTTCTTACTTGCTTTACAGAAAGAAAATCCAGTGTGTAAAGTTGCTCAATCAAGCCGAAAAAGGAGCCAAGCTGCAGGCATGATCATGCATTTTCCTGGAGACGTACACCCACCATGGTGTTACTACAGTGACTACATGTGTTAAGAGGAAATATCAGTGACTGTCAGTGATTCTTGCGAAGCCTTCAATTAGCTTGCTGTAAAGCTAAGAGGGCTCTTAACCAAGGATTACAACACAGTGCAGTTTATAAAAGGCCAGTGGAAGACCTTAAACGACCCTCTTGTCCGCTTTTAACAGGCTCGTTGCAGCCCCATGCTGTCAGCAGACCATAATAGTTTCAAAACTTTTGCTTCTTCTTTTACTTCTGATGCACAAACTGACAGTCTTAAAGATCGACAGCAGTTTACCAAGCATTTACGAACATGGCGAGCACTGTACCCAACTTGATGTTAATTCATTCAAATCAACATATCAATCTGAAAAACAGCAGTATTTTGCCTGTCAGCTTCAGGTGCAAAAACAATCATTACCAATTCAAACCAGGAACCAGCTGTGCATGAGCTTTAGAGTACTTCTTGAAGACATTAAAATCAAGAGGCGGGTTAAATTAAGAGTTGCAGGTAAGCAACACTTAATGAGTTTAACAGGAAAAACGAAGGATTGCATGAAAGGCAGTTCAAAACGGCGCAACATTGCTAATGGAATGACATTAACTGAATTTGTTTAATGCTGTAGATTTATTCAAGATCATGGGAAATTGTGTAATTACTTGGTTTCGCCTCAGATCTCTGATGAATATTTAGTCGGTGTTTGGATTTATGCAAACAGACATTACAGTTTAACAAATCGATTAGAAAATGCCAAGTCTGCTTCGCATTTCAAATGATTTAACTGGCTTTCCTGCCTCTGAAGATAAAACACATCATCTCCATTCCTGCCAGAATAAGGGATTTAAAACATGTGAAAATATGTGCCTAAATCTTAGTTATGCATCCATGACAACTGAGGTATAAACATACAAAATAAAGACCTAAATAAGGTCAATTTACTGCTGTGTGGGTGCACGTTAGTCAGACATATTTCTTTTTGGTTCATAAAACCTGACTAATGCCTGTTTTTATGTTTTCCATTATATTTCCTCTAGGTATAAACATTGTAATCCCAGGAAATAGACAACAGTCCTGTGGTGCTGCTTTATCTTTTCTTGTGTGTTTGCTCAAGCCGCCTCCACGTAAACACTGCTGACTTGCTTCTCCAAGGAGGGGATGCAGCTCATAGTTTCGAGCCCATCAGCGAGTCGGCTGTTTCGTTTTCTCTGTGTGTGTTTTCTGCAGAGCAACACATTCAGCCACCCTGACATGTCCATACTGACACTCATCCTCTTAACACACGACACTTGAGTGATAAACTGATTCTCCCTCAACTAGCGCGACAGCTTTGGGCCGTCGTGAGAGAGGTGAATAGATTCACCATCTGTGTGCACTGACCACAGACCAGGACGGCTGTAACTCAAGACAGATAGAGACGGCGGGGGCAGGCCGGTGGTGACGGCTGCTAGAGCGTTTATCCCGGCAGCCTCTCCTGTGTCCCGTGTCCTTGTGATGATTCCTGTTCCTGCAAACCAGCAGTAATAACGGGGTGCCTGCTGTGTGCCGTACAGAGGCCGTGGGGGGAAGTGGCCCTGTGTTTTGTCTAACCCCTAATCTTGTTTTCACCCTGGTGCTGGCATGCACATTTCTTCCTTCCTGTCCTGGTGTTATGTGCACAGCGCAGCACCAAGCATAAACTCACCCGTCCGACCAAGCCACTGCACAGCGGTGATGTTTCAGCACTTTAATACACACTTTCAAGCAGCACTTGTGGCAGAACAAATGACTAAACCTGTTGTTTTTTTTTTATCTTATGCCGGTCCTCCAAATGCAGGTAGGATTTAGAAAACTACACAAGCTGCTAAAAGCCAGAAAAAAGCAGACAGAAGGACAAGAAGCCAGGAGGCAAAAGGGCTCAGAGGCAGCATCGAAATCTGCTGCTTTTTAATTCTTCAGTCATCTTTAGTGTCCATCCTTTTTTGCTCCGCCATGGTTAAGCTATTTAAGTTTTTATCTAAAAAAATACTAAAATGTATTTGCATTATAAAAGAAATCTACCTCTTTATTTTGAATTACAAATCTCCAAGGAGCTTCTTTATCTAAGCACAGTTATGAGGTAAGAGTACTTCAATTTTGGTATTACAGACACTAGAAACTAACCTTGCAAGGCAGCTGGACTTGTGAGCAGGCTTCAAGCAATCCATTCCTGCCACGTAGACTGGTCACTGGACCAATCAGCGTCCTTAGAGAAGGCAGTGGCATGAGCTAAGGCATGGTTAGCGTGGATGCAGCTATAGCATCAGTTCTGTCAGGACTGAAGAGTATTTCTTCATTGAGAGAAGAGCAAAGAACAACAATGAAGGCTTTTCTTGATGGTAAAAATGTTTTCGCTATACTCCCGACTTGCTTCCGTAAGACAGTTTATCCGATCACCTGCAAAGTATTTTTTCAAAGTGCCACAGCTTTCAATGGAGCCTTCCCAGATGGTTGTGTGAAACAAACCATCAGGCGAACTTCAGGACATTAAACCGCTTCTTTAGACGGTGCTGGACTAGTATAGAACGGGACTCTACACTTCTGTGCTCATCACTAGAGGACATCATGTACTATAAACATGTGTTCAGTGTCTTCGTGCAGCAAAAACAACTTTTGGGTATACTGGCGCATAAAACTGGTATTAAAACTTAAACAGCTCTGCTCCTTTTGATAATGTTTAGATATTTTTAAAAATGAAATCAAAGCTGCTCATGGTAGCCACCATTTTGAACTCTGCATGAGACTCACTGTGGTGCATGTTCTGCACATCTGACTGCACCATCGCACTCCTGACAGAGACAGATAGGAAGGACATGTTGTACCGTGGAGTTAGCTTATCTTATCAGCAGACTACAATGTGACCCCTGACCGCGAGCTGTGGCTGGAGGCCTCAAATTCTCCACAAACTTCCTCCTTGGAATGTCTGGTATCTCCTCGTGTGTACAGCCAATCCTGGTCCGCAGCACGATGCCAAATCGAGTGTTTACCATGTGCTATCCCAGACCATTCCTCTATTTTATCCACAAAAGCTTTTGAGTGTAATGGCGCTGGTCAACCTTTGCAACCTGGCATGGGCTGAACTCGCTTAAAAAGAGTGGTATTGTGTCAGCAGACCCTTCTCATGATGGACAGCCCACAAAGAGACGAGATGTCTTGGGCCATTGTGGAGCTGTGCTGCATGAGAGGCAGAGAGCTGTCCCGCCTCTCTGTCGATTGGGTTTATCTAATGAGAACGAGACGGTCAGAGAGCCAAGTGCCATTCAGTGCCCGCTGCCTTTCTGCTAGGCCATCGTGTTTTTTGGCGCTGGGTTTTCTTGGCCGAGGGCTCGCGCTCATTCAGAGCTCCAACAACTCTGGGACTATTCAGGTTTCATAGACCTATCAAAAGAACCACAGACATGCTGGGCAGGGGTAGAGCCAGGTCCTCACATCCAGGAAGCTACGAAACTGGCAGCAGTAAACACAGTGCAAATGGCTTTCACACATTCTCGGTATACTTGATGATGCTGCTGTCCAACATCTTTCAAAATGTAGAAAGGGACGGAATTGGAGTTTTTTTTTTTTTTACAAGAAAACTAACCTACCCATCCTACAGTCTTGTTCAAAGCTTCAAAGAATTTTTTAGGAATGGTTACTAAGCTAGCAAAAGAAAGAGTTGTTGGTTTAAAAAAACAGGGACATTAATGGTCCTGTGCAATTAAACTGCATATTTAAGTCATAAAACATTTGATCAAGAGTGGCTTAATATTAGGGCCTGACTGATATGACAATTTTGGGTATTGTTGATACTAGGAAGCAAAAATAAATTCTGATATCCGATATATTAGCCAATATATATACACACACATTATGTACCGATTCCAATATTCCTGCGATAGGCCAATATGGACTGATAATATCGGAAACCAATATATCGGTCGAGTCCTACTTAACATAGACCATTTTGTGTGACTATACACTTTTCAGAGGTTTGCTCTCTCTCTGTCTCTCAGATGAATAGGTTTCTATAACACAGATTTCTGTACAAAAAAGCTACTTCACTAATAAAAACCAAACCACATTGACAAAAGCAGGTTGCATTTTTCAACGTCAATTTCTTACTAGGGTGAGTAACAAGATTAAAATTGCTTCCTGATTTGTTGAATCTGAATTCTAAAACAAAGTCCAGCATCCTACTTTTGATTGACTGATCATTTTTGATTTGACATTTTTGTAGTCTTTCAAATTGGGTTTGCCTGTATGGATATTGTCCATCTTTTCGGTTCCTCATTCACATTTATGTAAAGTCATAATTTTACCTTTTAAAATTTTATTTCACATGTCATATTAGGTTTACTAAGTATGATGGAGAAAACTAAAATGAAAGCATCACTCTAATTTTGAAAAATTGGAATATTCTTCACAGAGAATAACGAAAATTTGCATAGAGTGTTAAGTTTTCTTCTTCTCTCAGAGCAGGTTTATGTTGTTTAGCGCCGCAACTCGTTGGTCATCAGGTCTCGTCTGCTGCTCTGCTTCGTAAACTTCAGACTTTTAGTGAAACTGTACAAAGCTAGATGCTGAAGGCAATTATTTAGTTATTCCATTAAAAACGCTGCCTTTTTTGGAGACGATACTGTTGAGTTAGATGATAACTCTAGTGCTTGCACACTCTACATGGTCTGGATGCTGTATTGTCCTCGAGGCTGAGCTGCTTCTTTTTTGCTCTGCCAACATGAAATTTTCAACAAGAAAATCAGTTTTTGCTGTTGGAAAATCAACCAGAGTCTAAGGAGATAATAAGTGGGATTCTTAAGTGAAACAATTCTTAAACTCAGCCACACTGATATGCCCACGACTGCCTGTGGGGAATAATAGAGACTCTGTACTGGACTAAAGACTGTAACAGACAGCCTGTACCTGCCGAGTGAATGATGAAGACAGCTGCTGAGAGAACAAGAAGTGGTGAGTCTGCCTCGCCCTCCGTGTGTGCGTTTTTGTTGAGTGTGTGTGTGTGCTTGTGTGTTTGTTGTGTAACTGTTGGGCAGTTGGAGAGCAGTAGCAGCCTGAGGGCACCTGATGGCAGTGCTTAACCATTGTGTTTCCCGACCAGCACCTGAGCAACACACCTGGCAATAAAAGGTTTGCTGAGGTGTCACATCCTCTGGCAAACACAGGTGCTGCCATCATGGAGCCTCGCAGAAGATCAAAAACTCTCCTAGGAAGCAGGTGTGGCTGTGCGGTCAGTGGGCAGAAACAGGTACGTCTATGACATGTGACTTCTGGGCTCAAAATCATTTGGATTATCGGTGATGTTGCTAGGTACGTGTCCTGCATCCCTAGCATTACAATCTGAAAGGACGCAGCAAACTTACTCAATGCAAGTTTTCATGTTGCTACAAAAATGCTGTTTTATCTGAATTCTGTATGTCATGCTGCTGTGACAGTTGTTTTGTAATAGGCTAAACTTTTCAGATTTGGAATTTTATTTGTTTTATTTC
>JAPZDX010000015.1:15829750-15840990 GCA_029783625.1 Naso annulatus | reverse complement strand
TATGTGTCTGTGAAAAATGGGTCCAATATGTATCTTGGTGATGATGGGGAGAAAGAATTGGTCATAATCTGTGATCAGGTTCATTTCTCCCATAAGAGAGAATCGACTCAAGACTGCTTCTAGTCTCTAAAGGGGCGGGGCCGTGGCAGAAACCATGTGACACTGAGACAGGAAATGAACGTTCTGTGAGACGCCTCGCTTTCTACTATTAACCTTCTTTGACCAAAATAATATCTTAAAAAAAACCCCTTGTCCTGCTGCCACGCCCCCCGTCTCCACGGTAACAACGTTTATAACCGAGGACGGGGTGTTTGTGTTTAAACAACTCATTTTGTCCCTGCGGCAATGAGCTGCGTCACCACGGCAACAAATTGACTTCCTGTGGGGACGATGTTGATGAAGGTGTGTGTACAGTCATCTCCGTGACTCACACACACATCGAAAACGCCTTTTTGGGAAATGACTTTTCTATTTTGTGACAACCGCTGACAGCATTCATAATCCTGCTGGCTGTGTGTATTTATGTGTGTGTGAGTGTGTGTGTGTGTGTGTGTGTGTGTGTGTGTGATATCCTCATCTTTCTGAGTGACAAAAATATTCATGAGCTCACCAGGGGAGTGTGTGCTTGCGTGTGTGTGTGTGTTTGGGTGCGTGTGTGTGTGTGAGTGTGTGTGTGTGAATAATAATAAAGCAGAACAGAAGACCAAAAAAAACCTACAGCAGAAAAAAACAAAGGAGAAAAAATAAGAAAAGGATTAACATGAGCGAGAAAACAAAGAAGAAACAAACAACTAGAGCGTCTTTGCAGCCAGACCCAACTTTACTTTATGTCATGAACAAGGTAAACCGTAGACAAGAGTGACTCAGCTTTTGCACTAGGGTTTGGCGATTGGACGAATATATCGACTAACTGCGGGGTCTCCACCCATTGCCAGTTGGTTTGTTGAAGCAGATATTTTGTTCCATTTTTGACGTTTTGGTTTGCTAAATTAACCCTAACCCACCTCTAAAATTTCCCTCAATAAACAATTAACCTGTAAGTGCCAAAAATAGGAACAAACACAGTTTGTTGTTCTCAAACTGTGATTAGAAAGGAGTCGAGGAACAGCAGAACTGACCAGTGCAAAGAAATGCTGATGTCGATCCAAAGTAGTTACCCCTGACAGGAAGCGTGTCCTTGGCTGCAGGAGCAAGCATGCGTTCGTGGACCTACGGTGCTACGCTTTGATTTCACCCTACTGAATTAAAAATAACAACATCTGGATCATTGAATTTATTGCTTTTTGATATTACTTCTGTTTCATCAATGAGGTTGCAAAGTTACGTGGCTCATCTATCAAAATAGACGCTTTTATTCACGGGCAGACTGCCTGTGAAGCTCTGTGTGAGTCCAAAAGCTGTTTTTGTATCTGTATTTTTCAGGCACAAATCCACTTCATCACTATATGCTGAGGAGTCAAAAAATAAAGCAAAACAAAAAAAAAATGCTGTATGTGATAAAACATAGTGAATCTCTCAGTATACAAGTAGAGGTGGCTACACACTGCACCTGCTGGTGCACACCTGCACAATTATGTCGGCAATTGTCAGTCAATGGGCTGACGATGGCTGGTTTTCCAAATTTTAACATATTGCTCAACTCTGTCTGGCACCTCACAGATCTGCTCCAGTAAAAAAAGCTTCTCAACATTTTGCGACAGGATGCTAGCACCTGCAGGGTAGCTAGCTAGCTAGCCACTGTGAGCATGACTGGGTTGCTCTCAGAGATAAGAAACTTCTCTTTCCCTGATGACAAATAATTTATATAAATATCACATTTATTAATTGTCTAAAATGTGACCAGTCGTCCCAGATTTCCATGGGTGGTCCCTCCTTTGGGTGACCTGTCCCAGGAAATGTCCCCGATTTCAACTGTGGATTAAAACAACATTTAGTTAAATAGACGCTGCAGCTGTGATCCTGGTTGCATGCAGAGTAATACTTTGCCACCTATGACCACAGTGTGGCTGTAGTGGGCTGTTAGTGGTGCTGTCCATATTTTTGCTGTTGTACTCCACAGACAAAGGAAGAAGCGTCAGTGTTACTTATGAGGGCAGAAGAAGAAATAAATTTAGAGTTGGAGTGGACTGACAACCTGTTTCACTGACAGTAACACATACTGTCATAGGTGTAACATGGTTTTAAAGGAGACCTGATGGTTCTGGATGAGATCTAATGGTTTTATAGGAGACTTGATGGTTCTGTAGGAGACCTGGTGGGTTGCCTTGGCCAAAGCCTCCACCTGCTCTCTGGACCTCATGCCAACAGCCCTGGTCAAGGCAACCCTATCCACCGTTTCCCCATCATAGTCGACATCGTTAACTCTTCCATGTTCTATCTTCCCTTAAAACAGCCTCAGTCACCCCCATTCTCAAGAAGTCCTGGTTTGGACCCAGCTGACCTCAATGACTAGCTTCCCCTTGCAGCCTTTTGTCCAAGTAATATCCCCCTCGGGACAAATAAACGAATCTTTAATCTTTAGCAGTAAAGCAGAAGTGATGGTTGTGGCTCCCATGGAACTGGTCCAGAAGACTGGAGATTTGCTCCTCACTGTGGACGTTTCCCCCATCTCACCTTCCCCTGAGGTTTGAACCGGGATGTTGTACTGGACTCCATCCTATCGTTCCAGGATCACATCAAATAAGTCACCAAATCCGCCTGTTATTGCCTTAAAAACATCTCCAGACTTGGCTAACACTCTCTGACCCCATTGCAAAGACACTGAGTCGTGACTTCAATACATCTCACCAGGGCTACTGTAATGGAGTCCTGTTAGGGGATCCCAGCAAAGCCCCGGCAGACTCCAGTGTGTCCAGAACTCTGCTGCCAGGGTTCTCTCCTGCAGCACATCACCCCCACTCTCATCCACCTCCACTGGCTCCTGGTCAAGCCCAGCATTACCTACAAAATCCTCCTCCATACCTATAAGTCCATCCTCAGTGCCCCTCAGCACTTAACAGACCTCATCCACCCCTATGCCCCCTCCAGGAATTTGTGGTCCTCAGACACGCTCCCTCTGTTTACTACCCACTCTTGCCTCCGAACTTTTGGCAACATAGATTATCATGTTGCGGCCCCCACCCTCTGGAACTCTCTTGCCGGTGCTGATGGTTCTGAAGGAGACCGAATGGTTCTAAAGGAGACTGCATGGTTCTGAAGGAGACCTAATGTGTTGAGGTCACTTTCTCGCTGTCTGGCTCAGTGGCTTCCCAGCAGAGAGAAAGTAGGACAAACTGTGAGTGTGTGATGGTGAACACAGACTCTGAGGAAGAGTCCCCGAGAGTGAAGAAGAGGAAATGAACAAAGAGAAGAAATTTAACTACACACACACAGCTGTGTGTATGAGTGTGTGTTGGATTCTGTCGTCTCTTTGAAGAGTGAGTGTGAGAGTCAGCAGCAAACCACAGAGATAATATGGGGGTGGAGGTGTGTGTGTGTGTGTGTGTTACAGTGTGTGTGTGTGCGTGTGCGCCTGAGGTAAGGCAGCCTGTAATCATCAGCTTGATGTGTTGAAAGCAGCCTGTCCTTCATTTACATATAGAGAGGGGGGGCTAGAGAGAGAAAAAGGGGGAGGGATAGAGAGAGAAAAAGAAAAAAGGGTGAGGGAGGGAGAGAGAAATGAGAAGTGAAGTACAAACTGCTGTGTTTAATAAAGTAAACTGCTGAATGTTTCATTGCACACACATCTGCAGCATTTTTTCTGTTGCTATGGTTACCTGCAGGTTAATTCACCTGGAGGTTAAACTGTTGATCTGAACGTTGATTGATAGCTGACAGCCAATCAGAGAGCAGTCTAGAGGTCCTTGGTTTCCTTGTTTGGGTTCAGCTGGTCCTCGAGAGGTTTTAGTTCCTGAGTGAGGATGTGTGAATTATGGGACTGTTGTGGGCGTGGTCACATGCTGCGCTGGGCGGGGATGTTTGGACAAGTCATGGACGATATTGCAGTGTAACGTTTGGTTTATAGTTTTCATACAGAATGGTCGACAGAGACGTTGAATATCTCTGTCTTTAAATGACGAGGTCATCAAGGAGAGACTCAAACTGAGTCTGAGCACAAACAATGGATGTTTGACCTTTGACCTCAGCCGACAACTGCTCTGTTCTGTGTTAATACACCAGCTGCCGCACACGCACACACACACACACGCACACACACACACAATACTAAAGACTGAATGGGTGTGGCCCGTTCATCCTCAGAGTCCTTTGAGTCTGAAATAATCTTTATTTAAATAAATGACAGCATGCTAAGAATATAAACGCTTCACAGGAAATGAAAGAAGTTCTGTGGTGCCTTTGTGCCACATAAAGGTAGACAGTGATTTGCCTCTTTTTGAACATGTTGTGGTTACACAACAATTCTAAAATAAGACACATATGCACACACAGTACCTGCTTCAGTCTCCGACTCTGAATCTTCATCCTCCTCTTCTTCACTGGAGCAGCTTGATTCGTCCTTCTTCCCCTCCTCTTCTTCATCCACCTTCTCGGGTTCTAAGGTCTCGATGCGTGGGGCGCTCTTTTCTGGCTCCAGAAGCAGCGTTTCTTTGCTGCAACGCACAAATTTAACACCGTTAGTGCAGAGAAAACATGACAAAGATAAAGCATAAAAGAAGCTGCTGTAGGGGGCTTAACATTCCTAAAAACTCATTTTATTGACAGCTTCAATTGATTGTTTTTTTGAATCACCAAGTTAGGTACCTCTTGAGTGGTTTCAGTGATTGGTTGTTATCCCCGGTGGTCGTCGTTTCAATCAGAGGAGATTTCTTAACATCTTTTTTGCCGCTCATCAGCTGGAACAAGAAAACAAAAATCAGGTGAAAAGACAACAAGGACAAACAGAGACTCATTTTCACTCAATCACAGGCTTTTCACAGAAGCTATTCATACATACCGAACATTAACGCTGCCCACAAAGTTGTTTTTCCACTGATATAAATCTTTTATTAGCAACCGCAATGACTCACCAGATTTTGTTTCTTTTGCAGTTCTTCTAAATATCCCATAACATCTTCGTCTGCTACATCAAAAGCTGTCTTGCCCTGAGAGAAAGGAATACAAGAAGAAGTTGTCTAAAATATGGATTCATCTCTATGAACAGACACGACTCACGACAGCTCCAGTAACCCACCATTTTATTAATGAGGTCCATATCACATAGATTCTCCACCAGTATCCTACATGCCTCCTCTTTGCCCCAGTGTGCTGCCGCATGTAAAGGAGTCCAGCCATCGTAGTCCTTAATATTTACATCATACCCTGCTTGGATTAAAAGCCTGCACAGTGAAGGAGCGGGGAGAGACAGAGAGAGAGGAGACAAGAACAGTTTTCCTTCCAGTTAGCAAATGTAGCTGTCGGATTTGATTCTGTACACTAATCTTTATAGGTGAGTCGAGGGTTTAGGCTTTTAGGAGTGCGCCAGCATGGTAGCTGCAGGTCGGATTTATGAGATAAAAAGTCTAGCCCCCAAACACACAGAGACAGAATTTGCAGGAGAAAACGAGGTTGGCATGTTTTAAAAGTCTAATATTTCAGCCCATATCTCTGCTATTACGTTGGTAAAATACTTATATCCATGTCTTATATATTGCAGTCTTGCAAACATCAGAGATCTTAGAGCTATCTATGGCAGCAGAGTGTGCTGGCTGGCTTCCCGGAGCAGATGGACTGACGGCTGCAGTTCCTCGAGCAGCGTAGCCGTATTAACAGCCCACAGAGACAACGTCAAAGCACTGACAAGATGCAGAGACAAAGATATGTTTGGCATTAGCAAAGAAAAAAAGCATTACGAAGCATCGTCACTGTCATGACTGTATTTATATTATGTACAGGAAAGAATTTATGCAACAACTAGCAATTAATTAGCTGGTCATTACAATTTTGTTCCAGTGTTTAAAGACGTGAAGTTTACACTTGGCCTACTATCTGCGAAATCAAAACCACTGCTTACTTTAAAACCTCGACGTATCCCTTCGCAGCAGCCACGTGGAGTGACGTTCCTCCGGACTTGGCGTGCCGAACGTCTTGGATCTGGCCGCTGTTGAGCCACTGCCGGGCGTCCCTCAGCATGACCCGTTCCTCTTCTTTCCGGGCTGCCTCGATGTCCACCCCTGGTGAGTGACAGAGGAGACTGACACTGTCAGCGTGGCACCAAAGGATTACCTGCTACTTAGAAACAGGCTGCCAGCTGTAACACTGAACTCAGAATCGAGGAACCAAAACGAGACAAAAATGCACTAAGGAATTTATTATGAGTTCTCGCTGTCTTAAATCTAGAGAAAGGTATGTGAATGTTTTGAATTTATTACATTTAGTCTCTTAGTATGGATTATATTAGAGAGAAGAGAAAGTATTTCAATGCATAGCCATGAGATACACCTTTGCATATTTAAATACTGCTATGGTAATAAAATAATCATCATAGGTTGAACCCATGCACCATTGTACTTGTATCAACAGACTTTAAATTATTCTGGCAACCTCTCTAAACACTAGAGGGTGTTGTTCTGCTTCAGTGAACAGGTTGATGCCAATTTTCTGTCAATTTGACAATAAAATAGTGGCAGCAAACACTCCAGTCTCAGCCAGTTTAAGTGGGTCAATGTGTCTAAGCTATAAGCTGCATGTGGTGCAGCAGTGAAAACAGGCCTATATTGTCTTGTTGACACCTGGCTGCAAACACGAGACGGTCTAAAATGCACTGCTGCGCTAATCGTTGACTCGTCAGCACAGTGTTAACTGTGTTGAGCTGCATAAACAGCGGACCAAGAAGTGCTCTGGGGTGCGAGCCAAAGCTTCAGCTGATCTTATAGGTTTTTGTTCTTCTCCCAAGGAAACATCATCACTCATTTCCTGACACCCCCAAAAGTTCGGAGGTGGCCTCAAGTTTTTTAAACCAATGAAAGTGAACACCTGTGTCTGCGAGTAGATTTATACCCAGAGGTTTGGCCCTCGCAAGCTGGAGGAGCAAAATGAGATCTATTAAGCAAGAAGAGGACGCTCCATTCCCAAACAAAGTTACCTAGCAGCCTGCTACGAGCCTTTTGCTCTTGAAGATGTTTTTTCATTTGGTCTACATGCCTCAAATGTCCAACAAGGGCCAACACAGGCTTCAACTGACAAAAGCATAAAGTGGACACGTTGCTCATTAAGAGGATTAGTGAACTGAGCTCTAACAAAGTGAAACCACATAGAGAGACGATGATTTAATGTCTCAGTTTATGTTTGACTGGATTTAAAGTTTCATTTTTACCACTTTGGAACCCTGTCTCTCTACTGCTGGTTGGTCACCGAAGCAGTAACTTAGCAAAGTCTCTTTTACAAACCTGCATAATGTTACAACAAATTTAATTTAAAGTTGTGATCCAGCCTTGTTTGGTGTTGCACTTTGTTGTGGTAAATTCCCATCAAACAAGCTCATTATGAGAGCATGACTCCTTAAAGCCGTTAGGTTGATGTAGGCAACGGGAGCCATCCAGGTAGGACGACATCCCCGTGATCTCTTGGGTTGCAGCCCAAACTGTGTCTATAAAAAGCAGGGAACCTAACGGCCTCTAAGCAGGACTACAGGACAAGGGCCGAGTGGAAGAACTGGCAGCAGTTCAAAGTTGAGTTTTTACAAGAGAGCGGCGGTTCTTCTGAGCATTGACAAGATAAAGAGAAAATCAAACAGACCAAAAAGGGACTTCCCTTCTTATCTTCTTCACATCACTGGCAATAAACCTACAGTTCGTCTGGTAAAGACACACTGAAATATCTATAGAAATCTACACTAACGCAAGCACAAGGATCCACAGAGGTGAGAACAGTTTTTGGCTTTTCGGAAAAGGCAAACAGTTTATTTTGATGTGAGAGGAAAAGTCTGTCAGCGCCATTTAAATCACCTCCCTGTCCACTCAGCACCAGGGACAGAGTGCGAGTTAGAAACATTTCTGATGCTTTTCACCTTCGGTCCATCACAAGGACATGCAGCAACGCTCATGAGGCAGCTGATGGACGAGGGAAAGAAAGCGCTGTCCTGTCCAGTCACTTGACCCAATCAGGGTCAAGGAGAGGATCTAGACGTTGTCTCTGCCAAGGGGAAACCATGGCCACTTGCTAACTAGTTTAACCCCATGACTGGTATCTCTTTGAGGGGAGAAAATCACATTAGAAACATACAGAAGCGTTACACAACAGCTCGTTGCATAATGCTGCCTGCTACCTCGAACGGAGGACTGAGTGGTGGATTGTCTGCAGCTGCCCTCAGGCAAGGATCACTGCAAATTCACTTTTCAGCTGAGTTTTACCTCAAAAACGGTTTCATGCAAGTCTGCATTAATGAATAAATAAATCATGCTCAACCTTGAATACATAACGTCCACATAACAAGGATAAATGAAGGAGTCTGCCTCTGTGAAGCCTGTGAGGACGGTAACCGAAGATGCATGTTTGGTTTATATCAGCTGTTGATGGATCTCGGAGGAGGCAGCGTGTGAACGCTATGAACCAGGCAGCGCGTCTATCAGACATCTGCAAATCAAAGCTGACAGCTGCTGCTGGCCGAGACGCTTGAGGTTCTAGTGGGTGCATGTCTCGCTGCCGTTATATAACACAATCAAGGAGCGTAACATGCAAACAGCACTTTGGGTGTAATTATCAATGGATGCCAAGTGATTGACTTGGACCTTGACTTAAAGGATGTGTTTGGTTTTTTAAGCCTTATACTAAGGATATTTATGATCAAATGCAATGTTCTACAGCATAATTATGACGAATGGTGCAGTCCTGAGAGTTGGAACTCATTCCTGACGTCAGCGGCCGTTGAGAATGGCTGAAAACAACGAAGGAGCATAGGCACTCAGCTATTCCATCACACACTTGTTTTAAAAGACGTTTGTTTCCTGAAGCAGCTGAAAGAGCTGTATCCAGGTTATATGCCGTTGTTTAAATCCACGTTACAGTGTCGGTGCATGAAAGGACATTATTAACCATTCGGTGCATTTCTTGTCTTTTAAAACAAGCATTTATTGACGGAATAGTTGAGCGCCTACGCACCTCCATCAGCAATGATCTCCAGCTCCCTGTACCGCACCATTGGACATAATAATGCTGTAGAACATTGTATATGATCATAAATATCCTTATCATAAGACTTAATGTGCAAAAAAACCCGAACTTCTCCTTTTAAGGACAGTTAAGAGCTTGAAAGTTGACGACCGATTCACTCAAGCTTGCCTGATATATTTTATAAGAGTTCACCCTCAGCCTGTACTCACACCAAATCAGGTGATCCTGCAAAACACCGCACGGTTGACCCATTGTGTGACATCAGGTTGTGTACTCTATTACTCATCCAATCTAAGGGTGGCAGTCGATTACTGGAAGATGGCCCCTTTTGTGTGACTTAGGGCTGCGTTTCTCCTAAAGTTGAGCCAGTTTCAACTTTTTTTTTTCTTTTTAGCCACTGCAGCTTGGGCCGCCGCTGTCAAAACAGACAAGTCTGATTCAAATGAATGAAAAAACCTGCGTTTTTGCCGAATCACCTGATTTGGTCTGAATGCAGCCTAATGCACAAGGCACTTACACGCACAGTTCATGTATAAATGCACAGTGTACTACCCATTTCTCTCTGCATGCAAACACATGTACTACTATGTTAGAATGCTTCAAAGTGCTTGTTTTAAAAATGGCAAATGGTGCCACAGAGAGGGAAAAGCCAGCCGACCTTTATTAGTGAATATGAGCAGAGGAGCACCCCTCTGGCCCGGGGCCAGTTAACACGTCTGTGCGTGGCCTCTCACCATAGGAGAGGGCCTTTCATCATCTCAAGAATGCCCTGGCCAAAAATAGAAAGACTCGACTTTTCAGTTTGGAATCATCACATGACTGCTCACAACACAGCTGGATCACTTTTCTATATTACAGTACGCAGGTTTTTCTCCAGCAAGCAAGTTAAAAAAAAAACAGTCAGTAATTTGTACTCAGGGAGGACTCTGATTCTTTTTGACAACACAGTCATAGATGCATGAAAAACACATTGGGGCCCAACAGCTTTGCAGTCATGAACATGTTTAACCAGATTTTTGAGATATGATTATAAGCTTAAATTCATGATAAAACTTAAACTGTCTTCACTTTTTTTCTGAACTTTATTGTCTCTTTTAATTATTGGTCCACATGACAGAAATAACCTTAAAAACTGTTACCTTTTAAAGGTTTGTTAAACTATACATAAGCTTTTGGCCTAGGCTTTATTAGCTGCAGTATATAAGCTACATCAATGCTTAAATTTACTTTTTATAAAGGTTGCCCAGGGAAAAGATGACCCACTAGTCCGATATGGTCGGCTGCGTTCAGAATGTCTGAAGACCGTACCTTGTCTGTTGATCTCGTTCTGCAGGAGCTCCTCCATCGCCTCTTCTTCAGCAATGTCCAGAGGAGTCTCTCCTTCACTGTTCACAACTCCTACATTGGCACCCTGACTAATAAGATACCTGCAAAACAGCACAAAACCTTTTACAATTTGCGCTAAGAGAAGATTTACTGTATATAAACATCCTTCTAAAATATTTGTTAGTACTTCATTCTGTTCTATTCATATACATTTGCATTATAATAATCCAGTTGTTTTTTTAAACTGGAAATTTGAGGTCTTAGCCTTTGACAGGGTAAAAAGGTGAGAAGGTAAGGGCAATGGTCACTTCCTTCCTTTAACTGATGAGGAAACAGTTGAAGTACAAGTGAAATGTTGCATTTGGTTCAGTGACAAAATTGTTTTACACAACAATGTACTTTTTTTTTGTTTGTTTGTTTTTCCTGTCACGTTTCTCATTACATTGATAACATAAATCAAATTAATTACAAAAATTGAATGCATAGTTATCTGTTACAAAATCTACAACTTTTTACTCTTTTATTCATAACTTCTAATTATTTCTTGTTTTTTGCTTTTATTATCTATTAAATGCAGGTTTAATGTCTTCTTAATGTCTTCTTTTTGATGTGTTTTGTAAAGCACTTTGAATCGCCTTTTGTTTGAATGGGACTGCATGAACAAACTTGCCTTGCTACAAAAAAATGCCCCATAAGACATGACAATAAGATTATTCAAATACTAAGAGGAAATAAAATACTGAAATGAAGGGAAAGGGCCGTGTCTCCATAGAGACCAGGACATGCTCACAGGGCATTCAGCGCACACTAAAGTTTCAGCAAACACT
>JAPZDX010000015.1:15803160-15819087 GCA_029783625.1 Naso annulatus | reverse complement strand
GTGAGCCATTAGTCAAGCTTCAGACTTCACAGTGGTGTAGTACTGTACCGTGGTGAAGTTAATGTTATGATGGATATTCCGATCCAGCAGCGAGCGTCGGTTTACCATCCAATATCCAACCTGATCTACCTTCACTGCCATGCTCATGATGTGCCGTGAATAAGTGCAAACGTTGGAATTTTTTCCTTTAGTCGGCGTGGAAACGGGATTGCTCTCAACTTCTGTCGCGTGCTTGCCTCTTTAGGGAAAGCTGAACAAAGTTAACTTTCCTTCATTCACGCAGAAAATAGAAAAAACAAACAAACAAACAAAAAAACACTTTATTGGACCATCTGAACAACGTGCTTGCTCACACTGTAAACAGTGAAGCAGAGCACAGCGGCGTCAGAGCGTGTCGGCGGCAGAGCGGGGCGGGCAGGGACGGTGCTGTGCACGGGAAGGGAGAAGGCAGGCTGGGCCTCTTCACAATCACTCCCGCAGCACAGAAGACCCTCTCTGCTGGCATGCATGTGACGGGGATGCACAGGCAGTTTCAAACCAAGCAAAACAGTTTCTTGTGCCCCGATTTTTCGATTTCTATTTTTAGAGTCGACATGAGCACAAGTCGAAAATCTGTCATTGAGTCGGCATCTGTTTCACATCCCTTGTAACAGCACAGTTACTTCTCATGTTCCTGTATATGCGATGGCTGCAGTAAGTAGAACTATATGACTTCTATAAGAAATACATCCGGACAGCTAGATGTAAATACTTTATGGAACAACAGTTAAAGTTACTAATGGTAAAAAAAAACCCAAAAAGGTCATGGTCATGAATTTCACTCCATATTCACTGAAACTGAAGTGACTCAACCTATAAGCACGAAGGACAATTACAAAATGCACCACATGCTTCACTTCAGACAGACCAGTCTGACACCCCAGTAAAGGGGTATAGCTAATGTGTGCATGAAAGGATAGCTCTATTATCTCTGGGGCATCGTGCAGAGAGCGCTCCGAGCTTAATTTAGCAGCACTCCACATCAAGGAGACACTTGAAGACCCCTCCCCTCCTTGACTTTCTTTAGTAGCACCCTCGGATGGCCAATTCAAAAACCCTGCAGAAAGCGGCTGCTGTGGCTCCTGCATGCTTTACTGCTGAGAATGGTAGGGAACTCAGTGGCACAGGCAGCCAACTGGGTCCATTGTGTAAGCAGCTATTCTACATTCAGTGACAATATCAATGGTGCATGCCTATGACAGAACACATGACTGACAACAGTGTGCCCGGCTGGAGGAGGATGTCATGAGAACCCTTGGTGAATGGAGTCAGGCATCAAGAAATAATGTAAATTGATTATTAGACATATTGGGCAATTGCAGTGTATTTTGATAAGTTATTTCAAAACATTATGACATTACGCAACCTTATTTTGACTTCTCAATCACTAAATACTGTCGGTCAGATCTTAACAGAGGTACATCTTTTCATAAACAATGTCCAGATTCCTCTCAATAACCAAAAGACCTTTCTAAAGTTTTTACAAAGACAACTGAACTTTCAACTGAGTGAATGAAAAATGGAAACGAAAACTCCCCCCCACACACAGAAGATCGGTCGATTATGATACACTCACTACATGTAAAACTACAACAGCAACAAAAAGATGATTATCGCAGTGACTGGAGTGGCTGCCAGGCTCCGAAAACAGCTGTTCAAACCCCCAAACCGCAAAGGGTTTGAGTCACTCTCACTTCGATTACGATCAGGACTTTGGCTGGGATCAAAGCACCTACACAACCACAAGACTCGCAGTGCTCTTTAGAAAAACATGGCGTGTGGAAATGAAGGGTGATATCACCACCATTCATTCTAAGAAAACACTTTAAACACAAACTCATAAAAACAAACCCCACAAGCTAATTTCTGCCATGCATCGCAACCATCTCGTTTACTAAAGACTCTCTAGTTCACTTCTTTGCATAATGTGGGGGAGTGCAAATGCTGTAATTGTGTGGTGAGATGGACGATGACTTAAAGCCTCCAGTATCTGTCAGAAAGGCCAAAACATTGTATAGGTATTATGGGTTTCTAAAACATTGCATGTAAAAAAAAATGGAGCCAGAGAGAGGCTTGCTGGCTTCCAAAATTTGTGCTTAAGGCATCCACAATAAAGCTTAATAACAGAGGACTTGTTTTTTTTTGGTTGTCCACTAAAGGAAAAGACCAGTTTTCTCTCACATGAAGCAACAGTACGGACAACAAATCAGCTTCTCCTGGAGCTCACAACCAACCTTTCGGGCTCTTTTTATTTATCCCTCTCCCTCTTAAACTACAACTCCTCTCTGCAACCTCTGGATCAGTAAGCAGCAAGGCCTTAGACTAACATACCAGTGGAGAAATTCCCAGATAAGTAATACACCTAGCCTTGGGGCTTCAGGCATCAGTGCTTTGGCCACTCCTCACAGGCTACGTCAGTGGCTCAGAGGCGCGCAGCCACTTCCACAAAAGGAATTCCTTCTTACCGCCTGCATGTAAGTATGAGTGCGTTATGTGTCTGCGTTTGCATGCGTGTGGGTGTGTGTGTGTGTGTTAGACAGATCAGCCTAGACAATGAGAATTGTGGTGAAAAAAGTAAGAACTACATTGTAAAAAGAGCAAGCCAGACATGGCATTAAAAAGAATTACATGAGGATTAGTGAATCTACACTTGAGACTATTAGCATTATGTTCATTCTGTAAGGTAGTGCATTAACGTATGTGTGTGTGTGTGTGTGTGTGTGTGTGTGTGTGTGTGTGTGTTTACGCCTGAGACAAAGAGCTCACAGCTCCTGTGCTATTGGCAGGGTTCATGAGGCCAGAGGGTACTAGGGGGAGGGTTAGAGCGCTGCAGGGCGACCAGCTGGGTCCTTCCACTAGATGAGCCCTGTTGGGAGCTGTAACCAGACTCCACATGCACACACATACACACATAGCCTCTGCCTTCAGTGCTCTAACTGCTGCTGCTACTGAGGACGACCATATATGGCCCTGGGATTCCCATGGAAAAAGAAGACCAGGATTGAGGAAGAGGGGGAAAAAATGCCGGTGAGATTGTAACTGTATGTTTCACTTGGGCTTTCGCTCGGCAGCCAAAACAATAGCCCCACTTGAGAGCCAAATTAGTTTCCATGTGAGGGGTCCAAAGGCGAGAGGGGGCACCAGGAGGGGAGAGGCAGAGAGGTCAGATAGCCATGGAGAGACGGCAGAATACAACCTCTGTTGATATTTCCATATAATAGAAGCCTTATGTGGAGCCTACTATACGGAGGACAGTAGATAGCTCAGTCAGCAGTCACTGGCAGTCAGTTTACTAAAGAGGCATTGAGAATGGACCACAGTACCCACCCCTCCTCCCCTCTTCCCCCCAGTGTACTGGCACTGTGTCACCACTCACGCCAACAAGCTTTGAACCCAAGAGGTTAAATGGATAGTGTGGGTGCCAGGGGCTGTCCTGCAGGCATGCTACCAATTTATAGCCATTACAGCACAAATATGGATCGTCACCAGAGTAACACCGCATCACAACGAGTGCTGAATCGCCAGTACGCTGTCAGGCAAAGGCTACGACTAATGCCACATTTTTGAGTGGACTGTAACAGGATGAAAACAGGTTAATCTTAACTAAATAAAACAAAAAAAATGTACATTTAAAATTGTACTTCTTTACAGGGTGATTTTTACATCTTTTACTGTTTTGCAGCCCTACAAAAGCACAACTGCAGTTCACACCAAAACTTCCAGCTTATGGCAGAAAAGCACAATTAATAAACTTGAAAGCAATCATAAACTGAAACAATGCAGATCCTCATTATCTTCATAACAGAAACCAGTTGTACGCAATATTAATGCAAGATGTAACAGCGTTTTTGCTTCCCTATTTTAAGATAAACTATCAAGCAAGGAAGTGCAGATGGCCGTATGCTTAATGTAAATGTGTCTGTGTTAGGCTGGTGTCAGTGTTAAAAGCAGAGGGAGTGGAAGAAGCAGGCTCGCTAGTGGAGCCTCAAAGAGGAAATGAGAAAAATAAACAGCCACTTCCTGTTCCTCTCTGGCCTGAAATCTCCAACACCCTGATCCCCTCCTACCATCACCACCTCAGTAAGGAAAGACGAGCTATACCCCCCCCTTCCTCTGTGAGCTATGGGCCTGAAAAAGGACAGCACGCGGGCATCCATTTTTACTGTCCCGACAACCTGAATAAAACACAAAGGGACACGGATGTAGATTTAAGCAAGCTCTTAATTTAGTGGCTACGTTCATGATAAATAATGGATATGAGCGGTTTAAAACTTGCATCATAACCAACGCCCCCAGAGATGACACAAAATGTGCGCCAAACTTTGCACACTGGAGGTCGATGTAATCTTGATTGATAGCGTTTAACCATGCGACTTTGATCAACCAGTCTTCAATTAATCGCTACACAGGATTCCTGCAAAATAAACATCAAAGTGTATGAGAATTAATGTTTTTTAAACTCGACATGATGCTCTGCTCCTTTATCTTGAGGATCGTAACTTGACTGTGTCTTAGCGCTGCACTGAAATGAATTCTTTGTCCTGAATGTGTGCAGCTGCCTGAGTGGCTGTGGTTCATTAATTATGAATTTTACACTCTATTAACATCTCATCTTGATTGGACTCAGTGACCATATATTTATGCTCTATAAAACACGGACATAAAACTCAGTTTGAGGGCACCGTAATGACGTCATTTTATTGGAGCCGGTCTTGTCATGAAAATTATATGATTTTTGTCTCTTTAATAAACGAAAACTTAATTATTTCATTACCTCTTGTTTAATCTGTTACATAACCTTTGATTTAGGGCTGCAACTAACGATTGTTTTCATTATCAATTAATCTGTCGATTACTTTTACAATTAACTGACTGATCCTTTCTTAAATGAAATGTCAAAAAAGTGTGAAAAATGCTGATCTCCATTTTCAAGAGCCCAATGCAACATCTTCTAATTGCTTAATTTGTCCAAACAAAAGCCCAAAACACAAAGACTCTTCATTATTATCATATGACAGAAAATAAGCAAATCCTCACATTAAAGAAGCTAAACAAGCAATTTTTCTTACTTTGTTTGAAAAATGACAATTAACAGATTAGTTAATAGTTGGCAGTTATTTTTCTATCGATTTATTAACTGTTGCAGCTCTACTTTGATTAAAAGAGCGTAACGTTAGTAAGAGTTCTCATGAGAAATATTACATTAACCTTTGTCGACAATATTTGTGGTGTCGGAGGAGCTTAGCTTTCTTTCTCCACCTTGTTGTCCAGTGAGGAACATCTGGCATACAGCAAGGTTTAAAACTACTTAGGATTATTTAAAAACGTGTAAAACAGATATACTAACAGACACAATGTTTGCTTCCAGCTAACACAGAGGCCATACTTACGTAAGTCCATTTGAATAACGAGCCAAAGTACTTAGAATGTCAGGTTGCAGGCCCATTTACTGACGCTGTCATTTATCTGCAGGAAGAGTGCAACTCATATGCGCTTACTCACAAGAACATTAATGGGCCGGCATCACAGCAACAGCAGCTTTTTTCAATCACATGGCCACTCATGGATCAGTGCTGAGGAAAATCAATGCCAATCACGTGTAAAGGTAGAGTACTATAAATTACAGTTGCAGCAATGCATTACCACACTGGTGTATTTGTTAATATTAGCTTTAAAAGCCGATGCTAGGTTAGTACACTGTTATTCTAACTGGTGGTATCAAAATGCCACTTAATGCCATAAACATAATTTCTTTAATTATGTATTTACAAAAATACAGTGAGGCATTCTGTGACAGGTGGAAGCAACAGTGAGAAAGAACGTTCCCAGCTGACAACATAAGGAGATCAGATTTGTATCTCCTGGGTTATTAACAGAGTATAGTTGTATACGATGGGCCAATGTGCACCTCTATCCCTGCAGCCATTTTGAGAGTAAATGGAAAGAATGTAACCTCACTCTTCAACAGACAACAAATGGACATACGCTCTCTGCCTTAATTGTACTCGTTGCTCTGTAAGACAATGAGGAATTCATAGTCTCCGCGTCCAGGTGTTTTCAGTTCAAAAGCAGCTCATAAAAAACACTCAGCGTGAGGCATGTGACTGCTGCCAAGCAAACAACAGCAGGATGGCTTCAAGAAGACCTGGCTTAAGTAGAAGACAGACACTATGTGCCACAGGGTGGGAAAAAAAATAAGCTGAAGTCATCCCGCAAACATTTCACAGCAGCTCAATACTATGCACAGCAAAGAAAAGTGGGAGCTGACAAAAAAAAAAAGCAAGCGCTGAGTTATACTTTGTTACGCACCTGGCAAGTTCCTCTCAAACTGTTCCATGATGCAGCGATAAGAGCTGCAACACACTGACATCAAAACACATTCATCAGAGGGGAAAAAGTTGCTTTCATTTGGTATGAAATCAACTCTTCATGAACTTTAATTCGTACAAAGCAGTGCTTCAGTGTTTGGGTAATGCAATATATACATCAGGCTCAAAGCAGACAAGCCCATCTCTGCACCACATGAAATACGCTGTTGGACAAGGTCATGTCCAAGTCCTTAGCCTTGCTGTTAAGTCAGTACAGCTCATATACGTGGCACTCAACTGAGGAATTCTCCTGACGACCCCCGGTGAACCAGTTTCAACCTGCAGCAATGCTCATCCGAAATGCTTCAGAGAACCCTCACCATTCCACATCCTGTGGTGGGGATGCTTCTGGCATTTTATCCCCACCGCGCATTATCAGAGGAGCGTCATAAATAGAGCTGGGATGCATAGAATTACTCCATATTTCAATGAGAAACTACTCAAACAAACTAAACTGCTAGAAATGTTCTGTTTCAGTCCAGACCAATGCTTACTATCCGGTTTGCTCACAGCGGTCGTCTATTTTCAAAGTCATACATGTTTTCATGACACAGTGTGCAAGGAAACGAGCCTGACATGTCACAATCAGCAGATGAACTGGCATGTCGCAAAGCATTGGCGCGCAAACACCACAAAGACTTCCTGCTGTTGATTATGGGGTTGGCAGAGAGGCTGAACGAAACAGTGAGCGAGGCCAGCTTGACAAGGAGAGACCTGCCAATTACATGCAGGTAAAATATACATGTTCTGGGGCTCCAATTCTAAAATTAACAAGCCCAGTCTTCAAACCTGCTGACGTTACATTATTGCTACATTGATTCAACTGCAGACTGGGACTCAGCATTGCATTAGAAGCACAAAACTTCTATGTAAGTAGTTAAACTAAGCCTGTCATGTTAATCTCAAATCACTGCACCTACAATATAACTGAGCTAATTCAAAACACCCAAAGCAGTTCTAAGACCCAGTTCAGACGGCGCAAGTTTTGCCATCAAACACTTTCGTTGCAGTTTGGCCTTACTTTTACATGACAACAGCATGCTGGCGCCTCTAAAACTGCAACCTTTTGAAACCGGGCTTCAGAGTGTAATCTTTGAGACAGGAACCTTCTTTCCAGCTGTTTAAACTGGTAAATCGCAACACCGGTGAAAGCGGTGAAAATGCGAATGCTAATGCTAGCACAAGTCAGTGAATTCCACAGTAGCCACTACCAAACTCCAATTAAACACTCCACAATGCACCCAAAGCAAGTTGAATATGACGACAGTCTATCGAGGAAAATTTGAGTGTTTGTACCATAATTTCAGAAGTCCAACTTTCTTTCATCTGTGGCTGCTTTGGGCTTAACAGCACAGGAAGTAAATAACCTGAAGCAGCTCCATCGGTATGTCATTGCAGAGTTACACCCCTGACTACTGGCCTAGCATGCATACTACAGTGCTTGCGGAGCTTCACGTAAACGCTTTTTTTTAAAGACACAAAGGAAGGACCTTTCCAGTTTCAGTAGTGCTGCTCTCGTCTATCCATGGCCTAAGAGGCATTAGACCCACTGATGTCTGCCATGCAAAGTTCAATACAGGCTACATTTTACTAACTTTGACTATGTGAATGGATGTGTTGGGAACCCCAGGAAGAACAGCTACAGCTTGCTGTGCTAATGGAGATCCAAATAAAACTTGAAACTTTAATACTGGTCAGCAACTGAACACATAACGGCTGCCGATTGGTTTCTAAACTGAAACAACCTAACTGCCCTATCAATCTACTTTGTTTCTCTGTTTGTGTCGTGCTATGGTTGGCTCAATGGTTGATTAATCCATCTTGATTCAGACATGCTTTCTTTTTTGTATTCTTGCTCCTACCATGCTGCTCTGTTTCATGTGGTTAATAATGTCATCATGCAGTAATTATTTCCCCTTACCTTAAGAAGGCAATGCTGTTTGAGAGACTGTTCACCCATCAAAATAATGAACAACAGCGCGAGGCTAAATAAGTAAACAATCAAAAAATTGCTAGTCTGTTAGCATTATACAAGACCAAATTACTCATACGAACTGTAGGTTTATGATTTTCAACCAGGTTTTTGACTATCAAACAAAGACATATATTTACCAGTGACACAAACAAAAACTTATATGGCAAGCAGCATCCAGCTGCTAATATTAGCCAAAACAAAATACCAACTCATTATATAAGCAAATCACATTCAAGGAGGATTAGCAGGTGACTATTTGAGCTAGACAAAGAACAATAAAAACTAGACTGTCTAGATTCCAGCCCATGAATTATTAAGTTGCATCTTAATGTATTCTGCATCATGTTAGAAATGCATGAGTGACTAGCTGCTACTGTACAATGGCTTCAAGTCAAAACAAAGAACCTGGAAACCTTGTGCAACCTTTTGCAATAAAAGTGATGTGAAAGCAGACTTCTGCTAAAATGAGCAGATATCAAATGCCTGAGGACCGTATGAGGCCACTGTAGGCCACTGAGTTCCCGTTACAGCGTAATCACTAAAGTGACTTACCATAAAATCCAATAATACACTTTTTTATTTCATTAGGCATAAATTTAACACAGTTTACCTTGTCATGTCAACGCTGATGCTTATCTGCCCATCAGTAACTCTTCAGCTTGTTACGTCATAGAAGCAGAAGCTGAGAGACGAGTTCTCTGCATGAATCCAATGTAAAAAATAAAACTTGTTGGCTCTACACATGCTTTACACACCAAAGAACCCTATTACAATGTATCTAAGGATATATCGGAGGAGCAGGTCATTTACTGAACACAACTAACTAGTACGACATAGTCAAAGGACAAAATATTGAATGAAAGGCTGCAATTCAAAGTCAAGCCCAACAAGTTATGTCAAAAATAAGTTAATATATGGCACTAATTAGGTTAATCTTTACATTAAATGTCATTCAGACAAGTTTTCTTCACTGAAAAGGGCATCAACTTCCTCATAAAGCTGCTTGAAAGCCTAAATGTCTGATTTTCGCCAACATACATATCAAAAGGCAGTAGATATGCAATTGTTTACATGAAGGTACCAAATGTCAGGAGGGTTCCTGATTAAATCTACATGGAAAAGAGCATTGTTTTGTCATCTGGGCTCATTTTTCGAAAAGGTTTCAGGCCACATGCTGTACATTCTCACAACCCCCACAAGCTGCTGAAAACCTAAAACAGCACTGCGTATTACATCTCATCCACAAAATGTGTAATTCGAGGGAGTCTCTGTCAGTCATCAGAACTGGGAGTTATTATGCAGGCAGATTATCAGATTTTTGTGGATTAAGCCTTTGTGGAAAAAGTCACAAACTTGCATCTCTGTTATTTAGCCTAGCAAAACAGGTGACAGCATCAGGGCAGATCCGAAATGCAAAATGATGCTTTGCCTGTCTCGGCCATGGAGCCTCTCCACAAGAGGCTTGGAGACTATAAGATGATGTCACGATGCCTGTATTAGGAGCACGGGGACACGGTAAAGGCATTTTTTGCTCCTCTCACAGGTCAACTGCAAGCACAGGCACAGCTGAGATTCTCACGGTTAGGCCTGGCATGAGAGCCACAGCAATTATATAACGCATTTATATGACTGATGCTGGTCTGGATGAAATGCAGCCACCTCACCATCTTCAGCCACATGATCTATAATGGTTCCATTACAAGATTCATAAGGTTGATTCTCATTTCTAACTGCACAGCACTGCCAAAGACTCTTTCTCTGTTCGGTTGGTTATGCAACTCCCACTCTGTACATGCAAATCCACCAACACAAGTGACTAGCAACCTGCCCTGAGTCGTTGTCATGGAGACAGTGCAAGATAGTGTTCGTAGACTTTAGGGCCATAATGAGGGTGTGTAATGTCAACAGAGCAAAGGCATTGTAATGCCCAACTTTGACATGTTAAGCTGAGCTCAGTCATGTCACCTCAGTCCTGAGGATCAGCAAAGGCCATGGATGCTAAAGAAAAGTTCAGGTGTGGGTCAGACGGTGTGGAGATTTTCCTGTGTGAAGAGACAAGCCCTGGTTACCTCCACGCTAATTGCCTTGATAGAGCTCAGTGAGCAACCTTCAGCTGGGCCATAGCATTGTATAGGGGAAGGCAGGCCAGAGTGAATGACTGTAGGGGAGGAGTTTAGGTGACAGCTGAGGAATGTCTGCTCTGCTCTCTCTTTGCCATGGTTTCCAGCGACTGTCATGTGAGGAATGCACAGGCTAGGACGACAGGACTTGGAATGCTACGCTCTGAGATGAGTATAGCCGAGAGACCTGGAATCTCCACTTGTCTGTTGGACCCCTCATTTACTATCCACCTGAATTCAAGCAGTCTGTGTTTGGGTGAATCAATCCGTCTCTATAATTACGCCACAAAATGGAAATGTGATTTTAAAAGTACAAAATCAATACAAGGGTGCACTCTTCACTTTGGTTGTCTTGCATGTATCAAAAACTGAATACAGATTATCACTGCTTAATTCACTAAACTTCATCCCTAAAAATGTCATCATAGGCTATGTTCACTTTACAATCCCAAAATCCGATTTTTTAAATCCGATTTCCACTGGTGTGTCTCAGTCCAAACACTCCGGCTGCCCATGTAGGATTTCAATACTTCATTCCCATCACTCGGTAAGTTTTTCTATTGATACTAGCAACTTAAGGGGGGTGACTTGACTGACAAGATGTGACTTATGACGGCCACACGGATGGTCAAACGTCTCTCCCAGCAGATTCTGAAATTGTCAAACCGCCAGTTCGTCACTGAATGTTACAAGCGCTATGCATTCCCACTAGTCAGTGCTGTGCGAATGGCACTATATCTTGTGCCGTGCACTAAAGCCAGTAAAAACCAAGATGTGCACCAGCCTCTTTTGTCACCGGGTTTGTCTGATGCGATGGAGGAGTTCTGCACCGTGACTTGACAGCGGGACTGTTTGGAGAGTGAGATGATGGCTCTCCATGCTTCCATATTGCAGAGCCGTGTCGTCATGTGGTTTTTCACACCCACTTCATTGCCATGGCAACCTATCATATCTGATCTGATCACTTGCAAACAATAGTGCAGACACTCACTCTGTCAGATCTGACTTGAGAGACAAATCAATTTACCTGCTGTGTGAACATTACTTCGGAGACAAGGAGAAAAGCGAACAAAGTTGTGGGTCTTTTTGCAACAAGTCGTGTTTAAAGTAACACAGGGTCTATGATTCACATGAAGACACAACCTCTGGCCCAAATGTTAGATTATGCCAAGGCTGCACTACAAAGCAGAGCTACAGACTCTGAGTCATACCCAAACTTAGTATCATCTCCTGAAACCCAGTTAGGAGAACTTGTGGCGCTGGTATTTATAACTCTGCATTGGTCACCAGCTTTGAGAGTGATATAGCTGCACCCAGTGAGGGGGTAAGCCCTCATGTAACAACATGACACACTTCACAACAAAGCCAGAGGTCAGTCATTCAACAGAAAGGGGAAGTGTGCTGAACTGCCAATATCAAACTTTCAAAATAATCAGTGATGTAGGTCTTTTTTTTCCCTATGCAATTATCTTCAGTTTCAAATAATCATACCACGTTATACAGTGGACTTTATGGTCTGACACAAATCAGTTAAGAATGACAAAGACATCAAGACAGACATCATGTGACTCTGGCTCTCTATCTTTTCTCAATTACATCAGTTTGACTTCACTGTAAATCTGCAGTTAGCACTTTTAGTACAAATCCCTTTGTCGACTTCTTCAGCTCCTTTAAAAGATCCTAAACACACAGGACGCGCTGGCCTACAACACACACAAACACAAGCATACACACAAACAACATCTCCGTGTCTCCAGAGATGGTTAGGTCTGCAGAGCGGCACTGCAAATGAAATTCTTTCCTCACTCTAGCTCATCACTGGACATCAGCCCAAAAAAAGGCAACATTTCCACCCAATGACTTTGTACGGGGGGCCACGTTAATTCCAGACTTAATTACAGCAGACTCTGAGCACGAGGAATGGTTGATTTAACAACACCACTGAAAAATGCACAGAGAAAATACCCACACAAGTAAAGATGAACTCATCCTCCCAAGAACAAGCTAATGATCTACTTCAGAAAACTTGCTGTTAAAACTTTTAATAGGTGTATAGTCTTGGACAACACACACACGATTGGTGATGTTGATAGGTTTTTAATGCAGTAAGTCCCAGGTGGGCATTTGAGTGGGTCCTCAATAAAATGTGTTTCTGACAGGTTGCAATGTTTCATTTGTGTTCATGTTACATGGTTAGAATTATGGTTATATTCATAGACGTTGAGAATGTATCTGAAAATTAAACAATACCTTAAACAAATAAAATATCAAAAATGGAAACATAAGGACTAGTTTTTGGTAAGCAAGTTTATGCTAATGTTTTTAGCTGCATCATTGTAGAAACAATATAGGAGCAATAACATGGCAGGCTGTAAAAATGTTAAAATTTGGGGGCCATCTCATCCTGTTCTTGCCTCGGCACAAAAATGACTAGAGCCAGCCCCGCTGACAGGGCTGTCGGCAGCTCACAAGTGAGACACTTCATGGTGTGCAGGGATTTTATTACTAAACTACGACCAGGATGCAGACTTTTACTTTCTCTGACTGGAAATCTGATGTTTTCATATCACAGACGACTAAGCAAGGTGTTCAAATGAGAGTTTTACAGGCACAGGCAAACCTTGAGACTCATGTTGTTCAGGGGAAATACACTGCAACCTTTTACATTTTAATGCATCAGAGACACAGGATGCAAGCCTAAAAACATCAGTGTGCAATGCAGCAAGGTGGTGCACTGAGCAGCACTCGGGCTTACTGGGACTAGACATGTGGGCATGAGTAATACGGTGACATCAGTGGAAATCTATGCTAGCATTTAACATTTAATGTAAAGTCCTTTATTAACCCTCTTCAATAATCCTTACATCATTTAACCACTTGTTATGCAAACAAATTGGTTGTAGAAGCATCCCTGCTGATACAATGGATTAAACTGTAAAATTCTTATTTTCCCCAGCAATGATTGGAACTTTGATTTTATCATAATGAAGTACTGGGGGTGACCTGTTGCCCCAGAGTCTGAGGTACAAACACATAACTGCTCTACCAAACAAAGCACACAAATATTCCATAATCATTACTAAGTAAGGTTGGTTAAGGATGTACAGCAGCAGACAGTTAACACCAAATTCTTATTCAGTTTGTGATAAATAGTATTAAATGAAATAACAATAAATCAATAAATGTTTCTATCTGAAACAGGATTTTCACAGGATATTAACATTTCCAAACCAGGCATTACTTGTTTATCAGTAAATGGTTAAGAGCCAAGGTAACATTTGAAGCACTGCAGCCACTAAAGCGAGAAGTAAACAATGTTAACTGAATCCATAAACTACACTGACACAGTCACAAGTTACAGTAAAGTCGCTTAAAATTCAAATGGAAGCAATCTGAATTTTAAGGCGAACCTCATGCACGTAACGTTACAGTACACATCACTGAATCCAACTTGACCATATCAGAGCTCTCAGTTCTGTAACTGAACGCGAGAGCTACTACCTAAGTATTCAACTACTGGACTGGTGTGTTATAATGCTTTTAAATTAGAAACGTTACCATTTTTAGTGTCAAAAAGCCACGTACAAAAGGTTCTGTCTGACATTATCGAACAATAACTACAACAGGCTGCCATTTTCATTATTTGGCTTTGAAAGTTACCGGAGCTAACGTTAGCTAACGTAGCTACTGTAGTTAGCGGACAAATAGTTAGCTTAGCATTGACATTCCAGCCAAATAGCAAAGCATTTGCTACGCATATGTTTCTGCTTAAAACTAAACACACTATTGTATCCAATCTTCAAATTTGGAGACAACCGAGTATCCGCTGACGTAGTTTCGAGAGTCGGCTAACGAATGAATTAACCTTAGCTAAACCTCCAAAACAGCTAACGACAGCTAGCTTTTCCTGCTAAAGTAGCACATTCCGCTTGGCTAGCACTGCACTGAAATAATTTATCAGTTTCACAACTTCGTGTCATTTAAACTGATATACCATTAGATGCTGTGAACAACGCGAATATTACGTAAATGTAGTAAACACTGAGTGACTTGCAAGGACAGTATTACAACCAGCCGAATGACGTTGTAACGTTAGCTAACTAAAGCTAACATTAGCTAGCTTAGCTCCTGCTTCCCCTCCAGAGAGTAGTCGCAGTCACGATGGAAGGTATTATCAACAAAACGACTTTTACTGCTAGCCAGGTTAAAGCTATCGTTGTGGAACTCATTCTGGCTGGATGACTCCCTCAATCAATGACAAGAATCACGTTAAGCTCCTATCATTAACGTTACGTGACCGTCGCACCCGAAATTACAATATTAGCGAATCATATAAACACTGGTGGCTGCTCGGCTTCAATGTAATTTACTACATAAAATGATCCAGCTTTAAGTCTGAAATGCAGCCGTACAGTAATTAGACTGCACCCACTGGCTGAGAATTTAGACTAAGGCTAGTTTACCGGGGCAAAACTCGTCCTAAAAAGCGAAGGTTTCAACTTGCTTGCTTAATATGGATTGCAGTCTGACTGCTGCATGCACAGAAGCACTGATTTTGGTTTGGTTTGAGAGAGGTCAGTGTGTTCATCCCTAACGATACTCTGCGTCGAAAAGGACGGGCGTGCTAGGTAGGTAAACAACGGGATGAGAATGGCTTCCATTTGACAGGTGTTCCAGGGCAAGCAGTCGGTAGTAGCAAACCAGCAATTGTGCCTAATGATGCTGGCAACGCCAGTGCCTGGCGCTCACACCGATAGCAGACAATCACAAACCTGGTGGAGGGCGGTGAGACCGTCTACATTGGCGTAGTTGATGTCAGCGCCCCGGTCAAGCATTCGGAGCACCTCCTCGGTATCGCCGCTTGAGCAGGCGGCCAGAAACACGGCGCCATCATCGAACTTCACCTTCGTCTTCTTCTTTTTCAAAATAGGAGGCTCCAAGTCCGTTTCCGAGCCCAGCCATCGCTTTAACTGCTCATTCCTCTTCTGCTTGGCGTCCGCCATCTTCATCCCCCTCCTGTCTCGGGCTTCTTATCTTTCTCCGAGAGAGGATATACTTTATAGTGCCACAATCCCACAGCGCACTGGGGTGTGGGAAGGGAGGGCTGGGGAGGAGGGGGGAACGGAGAGAGACAGGGCGTCTGGATTGTTTTCCATAATCTCGCGAGATCTGGAGCTCAGGAGCTGCAGTATAACGTCATCATCAGCAGATTATGAGGGGAGAGTGAGCCGAGGTAATCCCTTATAGACTGTGTACACCAAATAAGACAAGAGTGCTTGAAAATATTACATAACAACATGCAGCTAGCTCACAAGCAGAGACAGGCACTGTTACATACAGTAGCAACGAGTATTTGTATAAGCTTTCCTTTGCTCCATTTTATATTGTATAGGCTATTGTTTACTGTAATGTATATTACTGGGTG
>JAPZDX010000015.1:15792555-15803060 GCA_029783625.1 Naso annulatus | reverse complement strand
TTGTTTACTGTATTGTATATTACTGGGTGCATAGGGCTAATATAAATCATAGTTCACCCGTAGCTCAACCATGACATTTATCACAACATCAGTGAATTTAACTGAAGCAACAATATCAGTGGGGTAATTGTAAAAATAATGTAAGACAATAAAAACTAGACTATATGATTATCTTCACAAAAAACTCATCACAAGGTTCAGTTTCCTTGGTTAATTGTTTGGAGATGTTGTATTATTATTATTATTATTATTATTATTATTATTATTATTATTATTATTATTTGTTAAACTGCTGTTTCAAATATGCTGTTTTGTACATGTCATATAGGACTCTATATTAACAAGCTTCTAAACTGTATGGTGCTGAAAGCCTTGGATATAAGCTATTTGTTGATGATGTTTGTTTTTTGTGACAATCATGGAATATTTATTTTTTGAACCCTCTTGGTAAAAGTTAAGAAAGACATCCAGCTACTGAGCAAAATTTTTTACAAATCTTTGTTGATTAAAATTACACAAAAGAAATTAATATACTAATTACAAGTATTTCAACCTTTCCACAACAAAATAACAAAATATTAGAATAAAAAATTGGTGTATTTGGCAAATTAAAGGCATTACAGGTGATAACATAAGGGCTTGATGTTTTAGGAACTCAACAAAGAGACGAAAAGAGAGAGAAACCTTGTTGATAAAAATAATGGATGGTAACGCCCTATAAAAACTAAATGGTTTATGAGGTGACTCATACATTATCCAGCACACTCACTCTGGTTACTTTATGCCAATCTAGGAAGCTGCTGCCTATGGAACAATACAATTTTCCTTGGCTGCATCTGGCAACGCTAATGCTTCAGGATAGTGAAGTCATATTAATAGTCAAACATTTTGAATATGACTACTGACAAACCAAAGACTGTATCCCAATATTACAGACAGTTTTATAGCAGATTTTGTGTCTTACTGCTTTTCCATTGTTTCTGTTTTCAGTTTTCATTCGCGTTTACAGGGTTGAGGCACATTTCTCTTATATTTAAGCCCTATTTTCAGATTTTATTATCATTAGTACTGATTAAAATTGACTTATGTCCCTCCAGACTATAACTTGCCGTTCCAGGAAATGATGTGTAGTCATGCAAAATAAAACCTTAATTTTAGAGGTATTTCTCCTCTCTGCCACACATGAACGCATTAAATGAAATCAATATTCCAACAATGTCACATGTAATGAGCCTAGTTTCCATCTAGTAAAAGCACTTTGCCCACTGAGGAAAAATAAAAGCTGTCTTACCACAAAGTACCTGTAATGATTTGATGGGTAACACTTGAAGTGCGAGGAATGTCTAGTGGACTTGAGCACCGGGGTGGTCCTGCTCAACCAGGAGTGAAAACAAGGTGGCCAGGCATAAAGTGTTTTTTATTCTGAGACTGCCATGTGTTATTGTTGGCAGACACCCATGTGTACTCAGTAGGGGGTGCGGTGTTGCCTCCTCATGTGCAAGTTGTGGGTAGGAAGTATACAGCCACTTTTTTTTTACATTATGGTGTCATTACAGATGTTAAAAATGTTGTATTTGGGGTTGAAGACATTTTAAAAAAAATGAAAATGAGGCTGTCTGTGCTTGATTAGATACCACCCACCTACTGAACTTAAAGTTATCCCGAATCACAAGCTGTTCAGGCAGAATCATGATTCAAAACATTTTTACAACTGTGTGACCATGAGCCATTGTGTGAAGTCACTACTCCCATTTTCTCATTTCGGAACAATTCGTCATCTCAGTGACACTGAATGTAGACAGATTTAATAATTTATTTTCTGCAAATGCAGTAAATGAGACTTGGACTGCAGCACAGTTGACTTTGAGCCAGAAAACAAAGGTTAAGACACAGAGAGAACAAGCAGCTCAGCTGATTTTGATCCTTATAGTCACAGAAATGTCATGGGAAATTACGGTGGATCTACTGAGTCATAGTGGAACACCAACAGCGTCAGTGTCAGGAAGTAGTTGGCCAGAGGCTTCAGTGTGCTGATATCAGGAGTGTTGGAGGGAAAGTGATGTGTAAGCTGCTGTTCGGCGGCAGGGAGGGCCAACGTTACGGTGACTTACGGCACAAGGCGAGCCATGTGGGCCACATCCAGCTCTGGATGTAATGAGAGAGTGCTGTTTGTCTGTATGACACACACGTGAGTTTTAGAGCTGCAGACAGAGATCATATCTATAGTAAAAAACATTTATATCAGGCTTTAAAAAAAAAATGAACACACTCCCGTAAAAGAAAACATGTACTGTAATTGGTGCAAATGCCTGCAGTCATTCTGTGAGGGTTTAGTTGTACCTGATAGCTCACAGTGCAGACATATGTAACTTAAAGCTGAGGTAGGCAGTTTAATTTTGGTGTCATCAGGCAAAAATTCCAAGACCTTTTTGCATATTGTCATTCAGGTGGTCTGAAGGAACACTGGACTTCTGCACCTCTCCTTGGCTCTGTGGTCAGGCTTTTGGAAATGAGGACCATGATGGGCACTTTTCGGCCAATCACAAGTCATTTCAGAGAGCATGTGTTCCTCTTGGCTCTGCAACTGTTTCATTTTGTCCTGAATCTTTGGTGTGAACCAGCCTTAAAAGAAATACAATGCCAGCCAAAGCAAAAACAGGGAGGGGAGGGAGCGGTTGTTGTTGAGTCTCATGCTAAAGCTAGCTTGAGTTCCAGAAGTTGCCTACCACACCTTTAAAAGTTTCAGTAATATTGATGCTACAAACATCAGAGATCATCAAATGTCCAATCAAAAAAGTCTGTTTTAAAGGCTAATTTCAAGTGCGACCACCTCCTCTCCCCTGCAATGCCCTTTATAAGATCATCCACCTTGATATTATGGAGCTCTACCCTAAAAATGGGTTTCATCAATACATTTGTTGTCCATTTAAATTCAAAATGAAAACATGGTTCAGTTCTACCAAATAATGCCAGAAATTTTCAGGTTCTGCAGCTAGCTCAGGGCAAAAAAAGGATGAGATGCAAAAAGAAAAAGTCAAGGGATTTAAATATTTACAACAGGTGACGCTCATTTTTAAACTTGCAAATCCTCACACTTGCTTTAAATCTGTAGTGTCAACATTATAGTTATGTAAGAGGGGGGCTCTTGTTGTACTGAGCACATTTAAACTCTTAAATTTATATCGGCATACGCAGCCTAACACTGTAACAAACATCTTGGCTGTACAGTAATGCATCCTGTTTACGCATCCCATCGTATTCCCTCTGCAGCTGTATTTACCTCAGTGATGTCAGTGATGACCTGCAGTGCATGGCGGCTTGTTTTAGCAGCAGTAACTAGAGCATGACTTACTGACCTTACACTGAATTTGTTTATCATGAAATTCTCAGTAAAATTGCTTGTGCCACAGTGTTTGCTTCCTGCAGACAAATGCAATCACTGCAAATAACTGCGGTAATTAATGTGACACCAGAGGATGAATCAGGATGTTTGTTACAACAGAAGAGATGTCAGAAGATTCATCGGGAAATACATCACATTACACAAACAGCGCAAGAGAAATATAATTTGTCAGCGTCACGTCTGACAAGCATTTGGGACTACGAGCACGGTCCTGCAGCACACAGGATGTGTCATGAGACTTCGAGACAAACTCCTGTCTCTTGTCACGCTTCGCTTTGATCTCCGATGATTGTTTGCTGTTGTTCCTGCTCCTCGCGTGGATAAAAGTGTCTAGGAGTGATTCAAGTGTATCAGTACCACAAAATTACACTGGCTCCGTCTCACTGTTTGCATTCAGCAGCTGACACTTGCATGAGCAAGCTGATTAAAAGCCATTGACAGACCTTAAAGACGTGTTTGTAGGCGGGTTCATAGAGGTGTTACATCACTGTGACGGCCTCAGTACGTATGAGTGATCCCCCAGAGGAAGCTCATGTTTACTGCTTTAACTGAGTGTTTCCGAGGAGACTCTTCTCTGGTGCAGTTTGTGAAACCCTTTGAGACGTCTAAGTAAAGTGTTCTGGAGAGATTGCTGGAAAGGGGGAGTTGTTAATTGTGTGTCTCTAGGAGTGATAGATTTTTTGATTGGGTGGTAAAGATGAACCACAGTAGAAAATGAAATTAAACTAAAACATATGTTTCATATGCTTGCATAGCAGCTAAATTTGACTAATTTTGCCCCCCTGTTATATCAATATCAGTCAAAGTTGTCCACCTATGATATAGTATTCTGGAGATTCCTATCTAATCCAGCCTACAGCGTCAGTCTGTGATCAAATTTTGTCCCTTTTCCATCTCGATTGTTTATTTTGTCAGCGACTTCTTAAGTTAATGATAGCAGTAGTTTGACATTTTGGGAAATATGCTTAGTCCCGAGAGTACAATGAGTGCGTTAATCCCTCTCTCACATCTGCACAATATATATACAACTACAGCCAGCAGCCAATTAGCTTGGCTTAGCATAAAGACTAGCAGCAGGCAGAAACAGCTATCCTAGCCCTGTCCAGAGGTAACAAAATCTCCCAGTAACTTCAGGCTAACCATTTCCCCGTGAATCCTGTGTTTATGCCAAGGTAAGCTAACCGGCTGCTGGCTGTAATTGTACACTATCTGGACTGTAAGCACAGCAGCATCTTCTAATCCAACTCCTGGCAAGAAAGCAAACACACACATTTGCCTAAACGTCAAACTCCTTAATATATGAAATATCTCCTTTAACTGCTTAAAATGGCCATTTGTGACTTAAAAAAAGCTTATTAGCTGTAAAAGAACATCATTGATGTATCTTTCAGGAGTGTTCAGTTGCCATTTTTGAGGCTATTCCATCTTAAAAATAACAAATAATAAAACTGCAGAGGAAGAGACTAAGTACTTTATGTTTTCTTAATTTCATTGTCCTAAAGGGTGTCAGTCTAGACCTCTGCTATTATCAGCCTTCCAAAATCCCCACCAGTATGATCCGACGGGGAAAATACCTAATTTCATTGCCATCCAGTAAGTGCATCCAGTCATATCCAGCAGCATGTCTGTGCAGGTGACCCAGACAGGCAGCACTCAAAGAGGGGTGACTGGTGAAGTGTGGAAAAGTCAGTCCCATTTGAGAGAAGCCAGATGCCCTGCTCCCATGCTCCCATGCCTGTTGTTGGCGCCTGCGACACTGACACACTCATCTCCTTCCCCAGTTTACGGGTCCAGGCAGCAGCGCTATCGAGCAGTTAGAAATAGTCATGCTTTGATGTTATCAGAGGACGTCTAAAAAGTGATGTTGAGAAATACCCAGATAGTGCCGGCTCAGACCTTCAGACCTGCACAATTAGTCACTGGTGGGCTGGAAACTTGTTGTGGCTCCTGGCATCAGCTGAGAGTTAGCAGCAATGGAGAGCAAAACTATTCTTCCTAGAAGAATACATCTGTGATTTAACAGCCCCAAGGTGACATCGCATACTAGACTAGGCTCAACCCTACGACCATCACTGATGAACTGGCCTCCAGTTGACTGCATGTTAACTATGTGTAGAACTTCATCTCAAGTGTCACCAGCGGCTTCAACTGTCACAGCATTTAGAGGCAGAGTGGAATGAGAAAGCCGACTGTGTCCAAGGTCAATCCTGTGTCAGACAGTGAAGCAAAGCAGAGGAGCAGAAACCAACTGGCAGAGAGTCGGGAAGAGAGAGGAAAGGCAGTTCTGAGAACGGCAGGTGGGGTAAAGAAGTGGGGCAGATTGTTTCAGAGCCTTCTCATCAAGTCAAATAATAATAGCAACCTGATCTGGCCAGTGGTCACACGCTGTGGATTCTCCTCAGCTGTGGATGCTACTTTAAATGCTTGCGTCCGGGTTCCTCTTTGTGTGTTTGTGGGCTGTTAATCCCTCCTGGGTCCCTTAATCATTTGGACCAAATACGTTCGGCATTGCACAACACCTCATGTATTACACAGAGCACATACTATGACCAACGCACAGGTGAACTATTTCCTTTATGGGGTCAGGACTGAAACACACAGACTGAATCCTAACCCTCACCCTAACCCTGATGCATCCACCTCAGAGAATGTGTAAAATTTGACAGATGCAACTCTGCCCATGTGGTTTAGAACAATTTTGAAGAAAATATTGGCTTGACAGAACAGTCTATGCCACCTGGCAGTCTGAACCTTCTTAGCAAGAGCATCCTGCATCAAAACTGGGGTGGCAGAAGACAGTGAAGGGTCGGGGAGTGTTCACGAGGTGATCTGCTCCCAGACGACAGCTGATCCGTAACCTCAGACAGAAATAGGGCATTCGCTTTCATTTAGCAGGGACTGTACAGCTGGAGCATCATCAGATTCTGCTCTTTCAATCCCAGGCCATTATGCCGGCATGATAACAATGGATGCTTGATTGTGCTAACTCAACTCAAATGTATGGTGGCAGCGTTATGTCAGGTATGTGCAAATGAACAGCGGACTTAGCATACGATGCAGAGACATTTATTTCTGGGATGTGTGTTTCTTTAAGACCAAATGAGCAGTGACAGCCTAATAAGACAAGGCTATCTGAGTGACCTTGTTTCCTGGAGAAAAGAGGCTAATAATAGGCCAAAATCTGGAGCTGCGGTGAAGCCTGTAATGGGTTAGTGCTAAAAGCTACGATGAATCATTCTGGCCAAGCAAGCCATGGAATAAAAGATCATCAACTTTCGCTGTCAAAGATCAAAACAAAGATCATGTTCCAGCCGGATGAAGATGAGCATGTTTTTACGTCTTTTTATGATGTACAAAATTGCGTAGGAGTCTGCAAGGAAACTAATTACAAGATTACAAATGACCAGAGAGGACCCGTATTAAAGGATAGGTTCTTGTTTACCCAGTGTTTCCTAAAACAATCCTTATTAAAACTGTTCCTCCTGTCTTTACAGGCTGTGAGGACACACTGTCCTATGGTGACCGCAAAATGAGAGATGGAGGTAAAATTCAAGATTCTAGCGAGCTGATATATTAGTGGAAGCTGGTAAAATTTCATGTGTATCTTCTAAAGTAACAATGTTTCTTCTAGTATAAAGAATTTTAATTGTGTACATATTGACATGCGTACTGTAGCCATTGCATCAAGACTGACTGGAAAAAACATATATGCATACATAGACATGTTGGGAAACACTTTCTAACACATCAGGCCGATATAGAGCAATTTTGGTAGTAATCAGAGCTGCATTTGTGCCCACTTGATGAATTTAAGTTCAGGATTCACTGTCCGTCTCGTTCCACTATTTTCTGAGGGAAGGTCTTTAATCTGCTAAATGTTGTGCTATATTTAGCAGTTTGGTCTTTCTGCTGTCTGGTGCCGGGCAGGTAGTGAACATTATGTTAAATCAAGAGATTTTCACTGAGGACAGGTGCCTGTGAGGTGAAAAGACGGTTGAGACTGAACCAAAATAGTAAAGTTGTATGCCAGAAAATCTGAAACTGAGGGGATTTGCAGAGTCGGGTGGAAGTTCTCTCTGGGTTCGTCACGAATAATTCACGACTACCAATTTTTACCTGTTCAAAATAGTAGTCAACCAGTTGATTGGTCGTTACGTAACAAAGATGCACAAAGGGGGGTTCCTCTGAACAATGAAAATTGTATTCTGTATTAAAGAGAGTTCAAGTAATGAACTGTGACATGTCAAACTATGCAGGATTACATTTTATAATATTGACAAGAAAATAAATAGCCTGCTAGTGTGGCTCTTCTGAACAAAAGAAGAGCAAAATAAGCAGTTGTCAAAAAGACTTTGTCGCCCACTGGTCAACTAGTCGATTAGTCGATGAAACCCCTACAACGAGTGATCCCTTTCACGCACAAATGTAAAAGTATTTATTCTAACTGCACTAAGTTGTAGAAACATTTAATGATTTTATCGGGAAGTGCCTTGGCATCTTTATGAGAATTGTGAAAATTACATTGTAACACATCCATCAATTTTCTCAGTAATTCTTTATTGTAAATGATGGCAATAATGAGCAATATTTAGATTAAAGGCTGTAAAAAACTACATTTTTATTTAAATTTATGTCCATGAGCCCTTTCACAGATCCTATTGTTTTATGTAGTAGGAAATCAATTTCATCCAAGAAGCACCAAGTTGCAAGTTCCATGAAATGATTTGCATCAAAATACCTTCCATTGGCACGGCTTATCTCTTAAATCATTCCAAAGCTTTGGTTCTCCTGTTTTAGAGTTCTTGATCTTACCTCTGCCCTCATTATTTCCATTCACCTTCATGACAAGAAGCATGAGCGGAAAAACAGAGCCGCGTTCAGGCTTTAAAGCCTCGGTCCTATCAGGTTTAAATACCACTTACACATTGTGAACTGAACTCAACCCCTGTGGCTGATCGGGGGGTGCCATCCCAGTGGGCACATTCTCTGAGGTCAAAGGTCACAGACCATCTCATTTGTCATGGGAAGTACTTCAAGGCACTTTGCTTCACATGTGGACAGGTTCACGTTTCAATTAACAGGTGTCATATATCTTGTTTCCTAACTGTGCTCATCTCCCACGACCTTGGTAATCCTAAAATCTACAGCAAGTTACAATGGATACAGTGTTTCCCATGACTAGCATCTATCATACAGTTTGTTTTAGCCAGATGTTCCAGCCAATGTCTTTGCACAGATGACATATTTCTGAGGTGTGCTGGTAAGCCTATGAAAGGCTAATCGACAGAATGTCATTAACTCAGGAAAATCAAGTCCATCACAGAGATTTATTCCTTTAACAAGAAATTAATCTGTATTCATCTAAAAATACAGCCTTCAACCCTCCTCTTTTGTACAGAAATGATGTTCAGTCCCATCCACACACTTCACAAAGGAAGCCCTCAAGCAGAAGCTTAAAAATAGATAAGTGATACTTGCGCTACTCTCCCTCTCGAAGTGAAGCCACCCACGCATGATTATTACCCTTTATGCTGCCAGCTGACAGTATTATCAGCACTAAATTCTGCAGCAAACTGTAGGATAAAGCTTGCAGGCAAAACAATATAAAGAACTTACTGCTTTTCTACTCATATTTAGACATTTAATTGCTGCTGAGATGATGAAAAACAAGATATTGCGTGTGTACAGCAGCACTGTTTGCCTGGATTTCAACTGAAAGCTATGCATGATGGTCAGTAATGAAAGTCAAATGGAAACTGAAACCTTGTCCACAATTTCTTGCCTGGCGTGAAACTGCAAGAAACAGATAGGAAGAAAAAAAGTTTGTATCACTCTTTCAGTTTAGTCATAATCTTACTCAAAGTACAAAATGCTGCAATTTTTAATTTACCACATCTGATGTTTCAAAATCTAAGCAATGGCACTATTTGACACAGATGCAAATACATTTTTTTTTGTTACAAAGATGAGAAAGAACTGCTATCTGTGATGTAATATAAATATAGAGTGTAATATAAATTGGGTCAAAGCAGTTTTAGTGCCAATATACACATCCTTGTCTCCAATGTCCTAAGTGCAGCCAGAGGAATGTAAATGAATTGCATCTTGAATGCTGCGGATAAGACAGACTGAGCCTGGTGTTCAGAGAAAACTGTCAATTGCTGAACCTATTGTAGTGTTTCATTCAGCTGTGTTATCTGTTAGACGTGGGCCTCACAGCAAGGTGTGGCTGTGTTGCAGCTGACGAGGTGACTGCTGACGCTGTTCATCACATGTGATACCTGTCAACAACCCAAGTCTACTCTTACCTGAAGCAGAGAGGATGATAGAGGTGGTGGGAGTGGTGCGAGGGCAGAGGAACGCAGGATGTAGTGTCTGTGTTTGCAGAGTCTCCTTTATCCCCTCAGAACACCTCGAAGGTGTCAGCAGAGTACAATTCACCTGTCACATGGGATCAGCATTCACTAGTTCAATCCGGTTTTGTCTCTGGTGTACCAGTAACATACTAAAATGTTCAGAATTCTTTGGGGGCTTTTGCCTCAAAGGTAGACTGATTTTCAACCTGATGTCCTAACTTCTAAAGTAGTTTTTCTCCCAACTGTAAACACGCTAAACTCTTTATGAAGGTATTAAAAGGATTTAACGTTAATTTACATTTTTGGAAATACACTTATTTGCTCTCCTGAGTCAGACAAGAGGATTGACATCACATTTACATCTGTACCTCGCATGTCTTGCTTTAGCAACATATTTATGGAAGGCTAGGCTAATCCTGGCCTAGCATAAGGACTGCAGATAATGCAGCTAGCCAAGCTTCCTTTAGTCCGGTAAACCAGACCCATAATTCACTTCCTGAATAAATTCGCTTTGTGAAAATGGTCTGCCAACCCTCCCACTCACAGCTGTTTACACCCGCCCGAAAACCTGAGGGGCAAATCACACCCATTTATCTCATATAGGGCGAGCTTTATGGGAATACTCATTGAGGAGGGCCGAAGAGCTGGCTAACCTGATAGCTGACATGAATCGTTGGTAGCCTACGGAATGATGCGGCTATTAACGGTACTTTTCCACAAGCTTTTAAATAATCACATAGACGTTG
>JAPZDX010000015.1:15767258-15777840 GCA_029783625.1 Naso annulatus | reverse complement strand
CCCCCAGCCCCACCCCCTGAATTTTTGACCAAATAAATGCAGCCATTCTCGTTAGAATTACCTATACCTAGCAACTTTCACATGTCCTATAATACAGCTAATGGAGAGAAATCAAAAAAGGAAAAAAAGACTGGTATTGTCCTTTTACATGAACTTTTACCAAATGTTAAATCGTAGACGACTTATCATTTTTTGCTAATGGCTAATTAGACATTGAGGTAACTCATCACTTTATATTGCTGAGTTTTAACTGCAGATTTGATGCTTTTTTTTAACCTTTTATAAATGATTCATTAAAATTTGAAACTGCAGACTTTGTGGCTTATTAGTAAATATGAAACTCATGAGCATTTATTCATGACTTGACTCTTTATAAACGCAGCAAGAGAGATTTTTTTACAAACCTGATGATCCAAAAGTTTATAACTGCTCATGGGTGCTTTATTTAACAATTTATTAATTATAACTAAAGCTCACAAAGGTTGGTAGTATCTATGCATGGCTGCAAGGAATGAAGAGATATGTGGCATTTTGTTACAGTGTATATTTAATGTAGTCTGTGCTATCATACGTGACACGTAACCATGTGCAAGATTTTCGCACCAGTATTTGTTTGTGTCTCCCTCTCAACAGGCTGCTGCTTTGATTCAGTTACACTGTTGTGTGTCTGCTTTTCTGGTAAAAGTGAATTTGCCGTGATGGTACATTAGGTGGATTCGACTCAGGACACAAAGGTGACTGAATTATTTTTGCACAACAAGTCTTGTAGCTCTTCTGGTGTCATTAAGTGTGCAGGATTTATTCCTTTATGGCTCGGCACGCTCACACACACACACACACACACACTGAACCTAACACCTGCCTTTCCTCTGTTAACACCTCTGCCTCTGTAGCTCTCCAAATCACACAAGCACTGAGGTGTTAGGCCAGGATGCATTTTGTCATCACTTGCACTTCATCCCCACCTCTCCTCACGACGCCCTCGTGAGCACACACTCTACAATTAACAAGTGAAAGCATATGAATACACCCACATGCATGCACAGAAAAAACCATCTTCAAGCAAGACCTGCAGCACATCCATTTTCTGTTTCTATTAGCCTCCTTTCTGCAGAGACAAAAAGGACACAAAGAGGGACTGATGTTCATTAACACGTATTGACCACCACCCTCCTCCTCTTCCTCCTCCTCCCTGCAGCAGTCTGCTCCTCGTCGAGCCTCATTGCCCTGAATGAGTAAACAACAGTTGGTTGAGGGGGCCAGCGGCTGAGGATCAGGGGACAGAAGCAGGCAGCGACAAATGTTGGCTTCAGCGGAGAGGAAGTGCAGCTTAGCCAAGCGACGCGCCGCTGTTTGGGCCGAGAGTGATAATGAGGGGTTAGCTGTTTTATCTGTTGCATTGTCCTTGAGGGGAGGTGATCACTATGCGTGCGTGTGTGTGTGTGTGTGTGTGTGTGTGTGTGAAGGAGCAGAAATGTCTCCACTGAGACTAGAGCTGGATTAATTATATTGGCCTGCTGTTCCAACATGATGAGCTGTGGGATCAATGCCAAAGAGGTGCTCTTTGCAATATTTATGTTTTAGGAAGTAAACATGTTTTTCTATCAAACTCATTTTTGTAATTTAACCATGGAAGACATCCTAATTAATCACTGCCGAATGTCTAAACTCAAGCTGAAACAGTTAGGCGCTTAATCATCAATCAACAAAAGAATTAAATGAAGTGGTTTGACCAGGTCACTTTGGAGTTTTTGACAATTTATGGATTAAACAATCAATTAAATTAATTAAAATATGAATAAATTAATAAATAAATAGATAATGAAGAAATCAGTATTTGCAATCTTAGTTTTTTTTTTTTTAGAAAATTGATGCCACTTTCATAAATATGTCGCAGCCAGTATAGCTTACATTTAGATTGGAAACAGGAAGTTGTCAGAATGAGTTGCTTCCTGGAGTGTCTGCTAGTTTTTTGACCATTTCCTCCAGGCCTGGAGATAGCCGGGCAAATAATCCCTGCAAATCGGAGAGCTGTTTTATACGCTGTACTGTTCTTATACAAATCAAGCGTACTAGATATAATGTGTTCAACAGGGAGCTTTCGAGGCGCTGTGAGGCGAGCTGCTTCCCTCTTTTTCCAGTCTTTATGCCAAACTAAGCTAAACATCTCCTGTCTCCAGCTACAGCTACTCTTCTCATCTGACGCTCGGCTGGAAGGCAATGAAGTAAAATTCCCAACATGTTGATGAGATTATGAAGTGTCTTCTCCAAGGGAAAAATAACCAAGACTGAAATACTTTGGACTTGACGGACACATTTCAGTCAGTACGCAAAAAATATTTAGGTTTGATACCCGACACTAATCGAGACAATCTTGAACACAATGTGTAAAATTCCCAAACCCTGTTTTCCTGCTTTGGTATGTGATCCACACTGCTCTGGCTCTGCATCCCCACATCTACTGTATTCCAGCAGCTAATGTAAATGATAGTAAATAGCGAGACATTCGTACCAGTGTGTGTGTTTCTTACATCTGCTTTGTACTCAGGATGCCGACTGAGCAGAGCAGTGCCCTTTTTCAGACTTCAGACTAAACTTTCTCAGAAATGACTCCTAGTTTCCTAAAAAGTTGTGTATGAATGATTCCATGCCGAGACTTCCTCATTTATCTCGAGCCAAACTTTGCAGAAATTTCACAGTGAGCATTTCTGCATTTATGAGCGTGCGCCCGTATGCATAAGACAGCAGCTCTGAACACTGTTCTCCTCCGTCTTCAGTGTAACAGACGAAGCAGATGTTGGATTAGTCTGTGAGGATTTTGGGTTTCAGAGCCATGTGCAGTCATACCTGCTGACTACTTTATTCTGTCTTTGCAGAATAATTTGTGGGGAAAGACAAACAAATAAATCTCTGGCTTTTAATGGATTCATCATATCTTTTATTTTCCCTACAAATGGCTGCTTCGAGCGAGTTGTTTTGCTTGCAGTGAAGGTTTTATTGTTGGAATTAACTGCCTGTGAGAAAGGACAATGATCATAAATGAGCAACCACCTGGATGTTTGAAATAAACATTTCAGGAGTCTGGAATGAAAGCCGATGACAACTTAAAAGTCAGGTCACCTCTCTTGATTCAACAATCCCACGCTCCACTTAGTTTCACCCCCGCCCGTTCCCTTAAAGTCCCCTTCGTTACCGTCGAGGGTTGAGAGAGAATATTGAGCTGATGATGGATTCATCTCATCTGTTTCACTCTGCACAAAGAGGCCTCGCTCGCTCTCCTCTCAGCCTGTTTTTGGTCTTAAAGCAGCCAGAAAAGGGCTCGCTGTTACTGACCCGCTCTGTTAGTCACACTCTCTGCAGCCAGCATTGACTCATTCCCAACGCATTTAACCTAGACTTGAACTGAGGTGGAATTAGTCCCAGTGCGCTCGCACCACAGAACCTTTGTCTCCCATTAAAATCTGCCTCTTCGCTTTCCTCGCGGCGTTCTCTGTCTTTTTCGTTTCCTCCATCTTTGTGCCGGCAGTGTGCTGGTGGCAGTGTGGCACTGGACGTGGCCTGCACGCAGGGTGAGCCGGGTCATGCAGGGGTTTCCCCCTGAGAGCTCGGCTGTTACGCCCGAGCCAAATCGGGAGGTCATAGGCTACCTCACACACCCTTCAACCTTTAGCCCTCAGCTCTGGCTGCAGGCCGCTCTGATTCCCTGCGACAACCTGCGGAGGACCTGCACTGATCCCCCTCTGCAGGGGTCAGGCTGGCCGGCTAGGATCTATTTTAGTGAAAACACACAGTTCATACAAGAGAGCCTCACCTCCTGTGTAGCAGGGGTTAGCATATTATGAGAGTTCACAGCGCTCTGATGGCAGACAGCTTTGAAGTATAGAGGTTATCTTTCATTCCTGCCACGTTTGTTGTTGTTTCTTTTAACGCCATGATTAAAGGAAGCCATCAGAATTGGTAAATTTACCTGGGAAGAGATGATAACGTGCGCACCGTTATCATCTGTGTGTCCCTTTTAGATTAATTGCTCTGGCGCGCCATGGCAACACTTTGTTAAAAGCTGTGTTTAGTCATAATGAATCACTAGTATTACAGCTTTATGCGGCCAGTTCTTAACTATGATATAATTACAGAGTTGCATGGATGTCTCTAAACTGATCCAAATTTACACTACAGGTTGCTTTTACTGGTGTGTTTTAATGGTGGTTTGATTTGATTTTTCAGGTGATGTTTGGCTCAGTGATCAAGCCGTTAAATTATAACTAATCTAAAAATGTGATGCTGAAATGTGCAAGTGTCTGAAATGTGTGTCTGCATGAAAAACAAGCAACGTTAAAACCACAACGTGCAGAATTTGTAGTTTTGCCTTTGGTGCCCCCTACTGGGAACATGCAATAATCAGGGTTGGGAGGGTTACTTTGGAAATGTAATTGGTAACAGATTGCTAGTTACCCATTACAAGTTGCAATAAGTAATGTAACTATTTTAATTATTTTATCAAAGTAATGTAACTTATTACATTTGATTACTTTTTAATTACTTTTCTAAATTTCTAACGAATATTTTCAACTGATAACCATTTTCAAATGTTTAAACCAAGCACTGATTAACTTTACAGTAGCACTCAACAGTAGTCAGATGTGGTAGGTGGGAGGTAGGCAAGACCTTCCCCACTTTATTTAATATGACTGCAGGCAGTAACTGATTAGGATGCATACCTGCTGATGTTTTCACAGGTTTGACATGGAAACTTTCAATGTCGACAGCAGTTTAACAGCTGGTAAACATATTTGGCATTGCACTCTTATGTTCGAGCCCTGTTCTGATTTCTGTACAAATTATTGTAATTATTCTCCCAGCACTAGAATGTGTTTCTATTCCAGAATGGTGGATATTCTAACATAGGTTGTTTAGCTTTGCACAGCGACGTGGATTGATCTAATTGGCAGACGCTGGGTGCTACAGATTCAAACAAGTGAACCAATCAAAAGCATCAGAGTAGCATCAAACTTTACTAAACAGCCTTGACTGGAAGCGGCAAAATAAGACATTGTGCACATCAAAACATGCAAAGCAACAAAATAAATATTATTCAACATATCATAAGCCTTTTTACAGAACCTATTCAGCTGTAACCATCTTTGTAATCATTAACATTTTCACAAGGAACTGTAACTTTATTACGAATTTTCTCTCAGTAACTGTGACAGATCACAGTTAAGTTTATTTTGTAATGAAATCACATAGCGAAGCCACATGTAACAGGTTACTCCCCAACACTGATAATAATAAACAAATTCTGCACTTAGAAGCTTTAAAGGAACAGTTTGACATTTTGAAAAATATTCTCTCTCACTTTCTTGCATGTGAAATGGAAATCAATTATTGATACTGATAAAATTTACTTGTTGCTCCCCTAAAAAAATACCAGAAAACCCAGGGGTGGCGCTTTACTTAAAGCATGCATCTATAATGCGTTATGAGCATACATATGATGCATTATTAATGCACCTGTGGTGCTGTATAATCAGAGTTATAAGCACGGTTAGGGTCGACCCTAACACCAATCCTAACCATAACCATACTCACCTGTAATGAACTATAAGAGCATTCATATTATGTTTAAATACATTACAGAGACAGGCTTGATAGAAAATGTTACCAATCTAGACTCAAAATTAAAACATCTTGATTTATTTCAAACTAGGACATGGTAACAACCAGGACCATGGTGAATTTAATTGTCCATGTTCTCTGGGGTGCTCTTGCAGCTCAGCTGGTAGAGCAGGTGCCCCACATACAGAGGCTGTGTCCTCACTGCAACCGCCACACGTACAAAAGAACAAAAAATATCTAAAATAAAACAAAACCACACAAAACAAGACTTCATGTTCTCATGTGTAGAATTTGACTATCTACAACTTTGTCATTCCTATGTGGCAGTATAAAAACTGACAGTGGCACCTAGCAGTGAACACTGCTACCGTCCCCACAGACAGCCAGTGATCCAATCTGGAAACACTGGGTTAAATGGGGTTCATTGACTGCACAAGTTTCATCAAGTTTGTGCCTTTTCCAACAAAGAACATCAGAGTTATTTAAAAAAAGATGCTGTGATCGCATTAAAAAAATACTAGAAACATGAACATATCTCACTATGTTAAGTTATTAGGGGCCATTCTCTCTGTTTACAACTGAAACACTAAACTAAATCCTTTAACAATATTTAATCTTATTTTGTCATTGCCACTGACTTGTGATGGCTCGTCATCTTTTATCACTTAACATTCATGCTAAAATGTTAACATCAGCCACAGGGGGCAGGTGGATTTTACTGTCGATGCTCTCATCACTTAAGGGACTGAAGCTGGCGAATCTCCCGAAAACCTGTTGCTCTCCTTTCAGTGTTTGACCTCCTGGTCAGCTTCACTAAGTGCTGAGCAGCACATGAGCTGCTTGACTCAGACCTGTCAGGAAGTGTCGTGAAGAATGTTACTGAGAGAGCAGAGCGTAAATTGATTGCCCTCTGACTGCTGCCAAGCCGCCCTCGGTGTGCCATCCTGTTTTGAGTATATGTGTGTTTCGGCCTGTCATGCAGCCTATATGTGGAGATAAGGGGGGACATGGCTAATTAAATGGAGTAAAGGCTGTTGAAAGGGGCAGGACACTGCCAGCACGGGACGACTTGACATCCATGTGTTCTGGTTTCGAGGGAGAGAGGGGGCAAGCGTGACGGAGGCAGGAGGCCCAGGTTGCAGCACCCCGCCTGGCTGCTAAAGCTCAGTCACAGGGCAAGAAATGGCGGGGAGGAGGAGGAGGAGGTGTTAAACTGTAATGGAGGAGGGTGGTGTTAATATTAACTGCAATTCCAGACCTTCTACTACCAGTCTTTCTTTGTTTTTTTTCTCCATTTCCACAGTTCTCCAGTCAGCAGAGAGCTCTAAACTAAAACACCCTATCCTGCTGCTACACACACACACAAGTATATACACACATTCCACTAGAAAGGGATGGGAGCGTGACAATCGGGAAACAACGGCTGTTAGTTACAGAAAATGCATTACGGCGCAGCAGAGCGGAGGAGAGGAAGTGGTGGGATTACGCCGGGCTTGGACATGGAGAGCACGGGGCCGTTTCCTCCCCCTCTCTGTAGTAAACTGTCCAGATTTACAAGGCCTCCAGGGACACGGGTACCCCATCCTCGTCCCGTCAAACCTCGACAGCTCCTGATTTAAAAATAATCCTAAATCAGCGCATGACAGTTGTCAGCAGGGCATAAGGAGGTCAGAGGAGCCATAGAATGAGGAGAAAAGGCAAATTATTAACTTAAAGTAGTACTCTGGGATATTAATGACACTTTTCCTACACTAGCATTGATTTTCTGAGCTACTTTGAAGCTGCAAAAACTTTATATCAGTCATGAACAAGAGTCAACTTTCCAGGACCGAGGAGAACATCTTTGTTTGTATCCCTGGTTTTTGGAATTAGCACGGGACAAATATGTGTTTGCATGAACCAGCTGATCTTTAACTGATGCTCGAATAAAAACAGACTTCTTCCTCTCAAGTCTCAGTTTTTAAGTAATGCAACTTTTGTTTTTAGGCACTTGTGGCCTCCTCTACTATACAAAAGTCAAATCACCATGAAGGGATATCACCTTGCTAAGTCAGGGGTTTCCAACCTGTGGCTTTGGACCCTCTAGGGAGCCTCAAAATAAATCTCGGTTCAGTTGAATTGGTTTAGGCTAAATCCACACTACTACGTTTACTATAGCCATTACACTGTGACCGCTGGGAACGCTGCGGACCCTTTTTTAGTTGTAAAACACCTGGGTTGTGTTGTTCTTGGGATGGGACAGAAACGGAGGCAAACAGACAAAGAGCAGAGGAGAGATGAGATATAAACTCTGTCGGTACCGGTTGCAAAAGGGCTCAGAGGATGTGCTAGTTAACGACACTTTTACCTGCTGATGAATTCTGTTTTTTGTGTCATTCTGTGAGCTACACCACAGATATTCCGCTGAAACAGATCAGTGACGCTTTTTGTCCTATTTGTTCTCTGTGAAGTTTGCTGGAAGTGATGCTAATGCTGCCCCAGTGAGTTTTATGTGGAGTGAACACTGTGCCAGACATCCTTTAATAATGGCCTTTTAAATACGCTGCTTGTCAGAAGCCAGTGGTATGGCAGCTTAAAGCAATTTGGCCTGATGAATTGGCTTGGTAACAGCCAATCATAATTTAGCTTTTTAATTAATGGTGGATGAAGACTGGTTCAAGTCTACCCTGGCATGTATGCCAAGACACTTTAGAGGTAGAGTCAGTAGTATTTCCCTAAAAAACAAAATACAGACTAATAAAAAATTAATCTGGCTCAGTCATCACGTACGGGCCCTCAGACATGTGTGGTAGTGACTGTGTCGGCAGAGCCTTGCCCTCTGCCTGTATTTTGATGTTTTGGTTTAGTTGGGACATTTCTGGGCGGGGAGCAGGTGTATTTCCTCCAGCAAATGACGGCGCACAGGTGAGGTCGATAATGGATAAACACAGCAACTGGACACCATTCAGACTGGAGAAAATTGCTCATGCGGACGTAACGGTGAAGAACAGGGAAATTTAGCCCTATGAGGCGCAATGGCAAGCAGATAAAGCTTGTTCCAGAATGAGAGTTAATCTCGATTTGGCTTTCACCCGCTTTCGAGCAATGAAGGAGAGGCTGAGGAGGAATAGCAACGCAGTTAGCTTCCTTTCTGTTGAGATAGGGTTAGCTTTTGCGAGCTTGCTGAATTATCGATTTCTCCATTAAACAAATGTAATCTTCCTACATAGCTTGCTGTGTAGGTACAAAAATTATAAGTACACGCCACAATACCACTAGTGGCGTTGAGCCGAGTGGAGGGGCCCAGTTTGTGTTTACAAGCCGCAGCAAACACAGCTACTGACTCTACTTTTAAAGTATAAATTTTTAGAACAGTATTTAAGTGGAATATGGCATCCGCCTCATTGTGTGTCTTTTTTCTTTTTTCTTTTTTTGTAGTTACTTTGCCAAGTTCACAGACCTTTTGTGAATAAAATGCTTTCAGAACAGAAAGAGATAAAAGCTCAAACAGCTAAAATAAGAGCTAGGTTGTAATGAACCATATCAAAAGCCTAAAGAAGATTGACAACCCTGATTCAAAATATCAAAGTATGAGGAGAACTTCCCCCACCGAGCTGCGTGGAACCCCCAGTCTAACGCTTCCTCTCCGCTTCCACGTCTGACAGAGTGAACATATTTCTCCCTGTAGCCTTCATAGCTGTAAATAATAGCATTTCACTATCTCCCCTCTCTTCTGTTCCAGCTACTGCACCGGTGATGTATGTTTTTTACTGTGGCAGCATCACCTTAAACTGGATGCGCTCCGGCTGCTCGCCAGCTTCTCCTGTGATCACCGCAGGCCTCGGAAGACCGCTTCAACAGAAACAGGAAGCGGTTCACGGCGTGGGTCACGACCCCTCTCATTCAGTCCCATGAGTCAAGCAGAGCCCACCCCGGCGAAACACAGGAAAGTTCCGGTCCCATCAACAAGGTGTGGAAGGATATTCGGGAGGGAGGAGGGTAAGGAGACTCCTCTCTTTCTCTCTCCAAAGCACATCTGTATGCATGTGTGAGTGAGTCAGAGGGAGAGAGGTGCACATCTGTCGAGCAGTAGCCGTGTAACATTATTACACACAAGGCCCAGAGAGGCACACCTAAACACAGCTACAGCTGCATCTAATACAAGGCTGCACTCACAGGAGGAAACTACTGTATGAGCTGCTTTTGCAGGAATATTGAACGCTCATGGGTCCCTTTGGACTTCAGATCAGAGGCTCTCGACTATAACTAAGTCCACTGCAGAACTAAAGGCTGGACATGCATGCAGATGTGTTGTAAAAATGCCTTTTTCAAAAGGTAAGCAGAATCCATGACTATCTCAAAACTTCGGACCATCTTTTGCAGTGTCTTATTTCAGAGTTACTGTTGAAAGAGCATACCAGTGTTACTACATGTCATTGTCTTTGTCAACATCGGCCACATAGGTTACAAAAGCCCCACCCAATTTTCCCAAAATAGTTTTATCTAAGAGATATCATGTGTGTTTGCATTTTGTCCATATTCAATAAACGTTCCACAAAGTTCCTGAAAATGTGTGACAACAAAAGTTGAAAGGAACATCTGTGTCAAAATCCGTCTTCACGCTAATGTCTGAGCTTGGAAGGCAGCACTTGTGAGGAACTATTTTTCCAGGCGTCATAACTTTCATCTCAACAGCTCCCGCCTCCCCTCTCTCTCTTGTAAAGTGATTTTTGACAAAATAAACAGATGTTCTCTTTATGAGGGTGAATTACCTATACCTACCAAATTTAATTGTTCCTATAGTGTTTCTATATCCTGTTTCGTCACGAATGACAGTGAATGGGGTTTAAAAATGTAGTGTGATAAACTAAAGTGGTTGAATTTAAACAACATTTATAGAAGATAGGGGTGATCTCTGCTAATGGTGAGAAGTCAAAAATAGACCGTTAGGTGTTGGTGTTTTCTGTGTTTGATGAAACATAACAAA
>JAPZDX010000015.1:15735944-15747440 GCA_029783625.1 Naso annulatus | reverse complement strand
ATGTCTTGCATCTTGCATAGTTTGTGCAGCTCAGCACTTAAAAATATTGTTTTGACTAAATGTGTCAAACTTGTCCTTATCTAAAACCAAGCACTTCTAGCTGCTCAAAAATAACTATAAAAATGTTAACAATGCTTCCTGCCACAAGATAATATTCTACAACAGCGAATACTCACCAGACACCACTGGATTTCGTTTTACCTGCGATGACAAGTCAAAATGTCAATCACACGTTTATGTTTAGCTCACCGTTTGACTGACAGTAATCTCAGTGATGGGAAAATAGCAGCCTTGTCACAGCAGGCATTGTGACTCGCACAGGTGGAACTAATAACATTAATTAGAGCTCTGTTCCATTAGAGTGTCTCTGTGGGTGATATCAGTGAGTCACAGGCGCTCAAATGGGTAAATCTACTGTTAACAGAACGTCAAATATAACCAAATTGTGTGTTCAAATTAGTTGTCGCAAGGAAGATGTGAGTTCTGTTTATTTAGCACTACATCAGTGTTTGCCAGAGAAGAAGACGTGAAGAACATAGTTTTCATTCACACCAATGTGTAACTGAGCCTAATCACAAATTTAGAATAACTCATCAATAATGTCAGTTTGATCTCCTGAAATTAAATTATTCTGTGGTTTAGAATCGCTGCAGAGTAATGTGAATAACTGGGCAATTCTGCAGTTATTACACTTTTTCTTTTAATTAAAACAATAAAAACATAGTTAAGCAACAATAAAGACATAGTTTGACAATGTCATGAAGGTGAGCGGGCTCATGGGAGTTGTTGTCTGAATTGTCGAACAACCACTATTGCCGAAGAAAATGAAAAATTCTGCTCCATCATAAGTGAGCAACACAATGAAAAACACCAAAATTATACAGTTTATTTTAGTTCATTGAACACTGTTGCAGTTAACAAAATATGTAATGTGGGTCTGGCTGTTTTCGACCTTTTCTGTTTTTAATGAATTTTGCAACTCTTTCTAATTAATACCGTATTTGTAACAAATGTTTCAGTATTTGTTAATAACTGAGTTATTTAATCTCTACATCTTTGGATCCTTTGTTAGAAAACAAAACATAAAGAAACACTGTATGTAATACACTGTAGCTGTCACTCATGGTGCCTTTGCAGCATTTTTGCCAGTTTGCTGTTGCAGTAATTATAATTCAGAGATAATGGGATACCTCTAATTGGAATTAGTAGGAAGCTGATATGAGTTTTTGCTCACTTGGCTGCTCTAAATAACAGTCTGTACAAACTGACACATTATATTCGAGTGTGTGTCACTTAGGTAGCTCAGAGGGACTGTTTTGACTCGTAATAATATTTCAGACTCCCTGACAAATGATGAAAAGCACCCGTGACTCTCAGCCTTCCACAACAACGTAACAGAAGCCGGCAGTGAGGGGGCAGGGGCATCCGCGGGGTAAAAGTAAAACCCCACAAGAACTGCAGCCATACAAAAATAGGAATCCTTCACATTCCAGCCTGTGAAGTTTCCAATTGTAGACCTCTCAAGGTTGCAGCAAAAATGCCACAGGCAGTATATCACCTCCTCGCAGGCTTTTATCTCTTTTATGAATCTAGATGAATGAGCCGTGTTTCTATTTATAACGTCCCGTGCATGTGTTCCTCAAAGCTGTTTTGACTCTGCACATTCCGATCGATCTATGTTGGGATTTTCTTACAAGTTACAATCGGCCAAACCATTCCCACCGGCTAAAACAGGCACAACACATCTGAAGTGTGTACAGGATTAAATGTATGGTTTTAATACATGAATAACACTCAGTGGGCACGACTGTTCGACCTGCTTATCGAGCATTTAGTTCCAATGAAGGCTGTTCATAAAGAGGTCTGACATTTGTGTACTATGTTTGTGTAGTATGTAATTTCTGCTGCTTGAGTTCTCTCAATTGAAACAATGAAAATGAAAGATGTAGTTTGATGATGTCATGAAGTAGAGTGGGATCATGGGAGTTGTTGTCTTTGTTGTTAAACAACCTTGAAAAACTATGCTTCTTCTCTAGTTAGAAGAATGAAACACAACATTATTTTTAAACAAATTACATATTTCTCTCGGTTTGAACATTGTTCACAATTTGGGATTATTAAATTAAACAACTCAACAAATGATACAAAGTGGGTCTAGTTTTTTTTGACATTTTAGTGCAGAAATGTTTCATATTATGTCTTTAACTAATCCCGCAACACTTTCTATAAGGCAAATATATGTTGTAACAATTGTTTCAAAACTGGTTAATAAAAGATTTATTAAATCTTTATAAATGAGTGATAAATCATTACATTAAGGGTCACCACACTGTATCACATGTTTGTCATTTTGGATAACAATTCAATACATCCTGAAAATCCTCCATTTAGCAGTTAAATCACTCAAACTTAATTGCATTAACTGATATTTTGGGCGACTCGTCCGCTACATGGAAAAATCTGTGAACACATCACTGACATATTATCATCTTTTAATCTAATATGGCAGTTTGTTGGCTTACTAAGACATTCAGAAGATATGGTACAACATTAGCCTCCATTTGGAGTCATATTTGTGTCCATCTAGTTGTCAGGTTCCTTCTAGCTTTGCTTTTTGGTTTCCACCAACTCCTGAGGTAGCTAAAAACTAAATAGCTCCATTATGTTCACCAGCTAGTCGCTAAATTTGTCTTCCCTTTGCAGCAGAGCAGGTAGTGAACACTGCATCAATCAAAGCTTTTCATGCTGTAAACAGCCTCCAGCTCTAAAAACAGTGCTAAAAAGAACAGTGAACAAAAATGACAAAGTTTTGGGCTGAAAAAAAAACAAAACAACGCCCTCAAAGAAGCTAAAACAGTCCGTAAAGCTGTGTGGAACTGCAGAGACCACAAGTGACACCTTACACAGAGATGTATTATGAGCCATTGTTAATATGGAAATGCTGATTATAGTAGCGTTAAATAACACTTTTTAATAAGTCATATTTTATTATGGTGTACATGTAAATACTGCTTTATTTGTTGGCATCTGAAGCAACTGCATTTCTTTAAAACTTATTGATGATTGTTATGACATTATTAAAAAGCCAGAGACTCGTGAGCTTTTAACGGCTCTCTTTACATTTATAACAGCATACTTGTTGACCTTTTAAGTACGAAACTAAAACAAGTAATGCTCCAGACGTTTATATAAAGGCTAGACACAACTTGGCAAAAAGGAGTGTTCTTTTGGATGCAATATTACTGATCTTAAAAGGCATTAATTTAACAATTAAATGCAATTTATGAACCCATTCTAAAACGTTTCCTGTGTGAAAATGGCACCAACATCTCCATAACATGAACTTTATATTTCAGCCTATGCAACTACATTATTACACCTCTTACTTTCTTTGTGTCATTGCAGGGAAATATCTCTGTATTGTTGTTTAATTCGGATGCAGATATTTAAAGCACCTTTCATGAAACCTGAGGTGACATTTCAGGAACTCTGGAGTCATGAATGTACATGCATTTCCTTCACAAAGTCAGGTTGTGAAGAGCCATTAAAAAAAAAAAAAAAAAATGCTTGATGCAGTGTGACAGCCAGAGTGTTGGATAGAGTTTCACATTCTATATATAAGCCTGGTGACTTGTGTCCCTGCTGCTCTGTTTAAATGCCAGAGTCCCACTGTCAAAACAGAGCGAGGGGCGCAACAATATGATGGACCTTTTTGAGACCAACCCTTATCTTTTTAATGATTTGCGCTATTTGGAAGAGGGGGATCATGGACCACTGCAGCACCTGGACATGGCTGGAGTGTCTCCTCTATACAACAGCAATGACAGCCCGCTGTCCCCGGGTCAAGAGAATGTTCCGTCCGACGCCGGGGGAGAGAGCAGCGGGGAGGAGCACGTCCTTGCGCCTCCGGGTCTCCGGGAACACTGCGAGGGCCAGTGCCTCATGTGGGCCTGCAAGATCTGCAAGAGGAAGTCCGCGCCCACGGACAGACGAAAGGCCGCCACGCTCAGGGAGAGGAGGAGGCTCAAGAAGATCAACGAGGCCTTCGACGCGCTGAAGAGGAAGACCGTGGCCAACCCCAACCAGAGGCTGCCCAAGGTGGAGATTTTACGCAGCGCCATCAGCTACATCGAGCGGTTACAGGAGCTGCTGCAGACGCTGGACGAGCAGGAGAAAACGCAGAACGAAGTATCCCACAATTTACATGGCAAAGAACACAGTGTAAGCCACCAATCAGGAAAACGAAAAAATGGGGGAAAAAACAAACTCATTATTCCCATTATGCCCAATAAGAGTCTCTTAGTATGTTTGCGCATCCAGATGACCTTATAATGTGATTTTATTCTCTGTTTGGTGACATTCCTATAACATTCATGGCCTGTAAAGTTTTTGTGATGCTTTTAATTACATATTGATGCATTTACTGCATGTTTATGTCTTATGTCACTGACTATTTTTATTCCAGTTAGCAGCAACCGCGTGATATTCTTTAAAAAATTCCCTTATTGGCCCCTTCAGCGCCTTTTCTTATGGTATCCCTGTTTTCTTCCAATTAATTTATCCTTTTCCTACTAATTTGCTGTGTTTTTTCTTTTTTTTGTCACATGGGATGGAAATGTTAGGCCTGTTTTTGCATTTGTAAGTGTGGCAATTGTCAACGACATGTATTAATAACATGTGATGTGTGTTTCTACAGGGGGCCAGTCATGAGCACTCATGGAAAAAGGCCTCAGATTCATGGTCGACCTCTGCTGACCATTCCACTGCTGCAATGACAAACCAGAGAGAAGGTGCGCCTGTCAAACTTCACTTACAATCATAAAATAAATGAAAATTATAAATAAAACAAATAGTTTCTTTTGTTTTCAGGAGCCAGTGAGTCATCCGCGTCCTCCAGCCTCCTGCGACTGTCGTCCATCGTGAACAGCATCACCAGCGACGAGAAGATCAACTTCAGCGAGGACGTCTCTGAACTGAAACATTAATACGAGACCTTGACGACTATTTTAAAAATTTAAAGTTTCCATTCGCTAAATTATTTCCACTCTGGCTTCCGTTCCTTCATTTGTACAGCAGGAGCAACAAATTTGTACATATTTTCTAACAATGTGATGTTTAGATTTATTTATTTTATATTCAGAAGCAAACAAGAAAGCTGATGTTGTATTTAAGTATTTGTACAGAGCTGACCAAGAAAATAAATTGCTACTTTTGCAAAATTTGAAATCACTGTGTTCCTCTTTCTTCAGGGGCATTTTGGGAGGATAAATGCATCTATTAGTCTAAAAAGTTGGATGTGTTTGACGAAAAGAGGCAATGCACAGTTGTCCTAAAACATGTTTAAACTGTCACCTCAGACCCTTTCAGCAAATAAAAGAGAGTTTCAGGCCCCTCATTTTATCTCTGTTTTACTCCAAAATGGAGAAGAACTCCACCACCACTTCAAGATCAGTTCCCCCAGCATTCACGGCTATTAGAAGTCCATAAAAAGTACCCTGGAATAGTTCGCTGCCAGGCTGCTTCTCTTTGTTCCTCCGGCAGCAGGACTGATCTCACAACAGTAACTCGATTCCTCCTCCAAACACAGCGCGCCTCTCCTCTCCCATCTTATGGAAACTTGGGCAGCGGGCTCGAGTGCAAAGCCCTTTGGAATAATGAAGTGAAATTAGGTCTTAATTTATCCTCACTTGCCTCGTCGTCACATGGCAGAGGGTTTTACACTAGAGCTCTTAAAACGCGTGACATGATGGCATGGGAATCTGTTTCTGAGTATTTGTTTGTCGTGTACTGACATGAGAGGGGGGCGTTTGTTGATGATGTTGGGGTGTGTTGGTCTCCCTCAGATCTGCGTCAGACGACATAAAGCCCCAGCTGACCTTTGGGACTCTGCCTCATCTCTCAGGCTGGCAGACACACATACTTGCACACATGCACACACTTGTGTCCATGCAAAGTGTTACACACGTGTCAGGTTTTTCAAAGCCTAAATACCTAAATGCTTCATAAAACAAATGGGAGAAAGAACTAATTGAAACATATATACATGAATGCAACTTCAGCTATAATGGAAATTTACTTAACTTCTGTACTTTAAAACAAATATAAGGTATTTTGCTTCTTTAGATGCTTTTTTTTTGCAGCCTTTTTACCTACTTCCCTTCGAAAGCGTCTTTAATTCATAGGAAAGAAAATGTGGGAGAATGTAAACCGTACTCAAGTTTCAAAATCATCCCCTTTTCTGTGTTTTTAGTGTCTAAACATTTTTGTTTAAAGTGTATTAAGTGACCAGTCACAGATGCATCTCAAAAGAGTTCAGAGGGTATTTTGTGCCCATGAGAAACTTTTGAATGGCATTAATAATTCATTGTTTCTTAGTTTAGAAGTATTTTGTTTTTATAGTCCTTCATTTGAAGGTTCCATTTCACATTTGAGCCCTGATTGATTGATTGTATTACTTTTTGAAAATTGTGTGGCTTTGAAAAAGCTCACTGCACTGATGACCAGAGGATGCGCTGCAGTGCCAGAAAGCCAAAAAACATTTACACTCAAGACAGAATAATTTTCTGCACACTTAGGAACCATCCAAGTATCTGTAATGAATAGAACGCTGAGCTTTTGGTCACAAGACATTCATCGAGGTAATACAGTCTTCACAAACAGAAACGGGTTCATATGTGAACAAGAGCATCAGTACCATCAGCAGGATGAGTTCCTTTTCACATTATTTCCTGATTGAAAACCACTTTTTTTTGTCATTGTGCAAGGGCAACCAAACTTGTCTCCCTTCTGGGGGTTGACAAAGTTACCTTTAAAGTTAAAGTTGTCTTAAGTGTACAGTACTTTCAATGCAGTACTTTTAAGAGGTAATTATAACTACAAGTTATTTAATTAAAAACTAAAGACATGATCAACCACATCAGTCATGAAATAACCGCATCCTTCCTGACCACCTACGACATTAAAATGATGCATAAGTGCTAAAACATGGTTATTAATAATACAAAATAAAAATGACCAGAAAAATCACAGGGGGCATTTTGCATCCTGCATAGCCTATATATGTTATTTCTGTTTTGTTTTGTTTTTTTACTGCAAATATTACAAAATTTGAATGAATGGCGAATTTCACAGACTTCTGAGAACACAGACAGACTTCACAGAAGTAAAGGATATGAAAGTTTGTTCCAGCCCTGAGCTGGATTAAAAGCCTTTTATGAGGCTCTTTTCAACAGAACTATTCATATCATTTACCAGATACCCCGTTTTCTGTGAACACCAGATGGAAACACGATCTCTCCAAACAGAAATGTGATTTTAATGGGCTCCTGCTTACTCACTCAACTGATAGCAGTGTTACTTCACTTTGCAGCTATTTGCTAATTTTATGTCTGTTTGACCAAAAACTAGAAAGAAAAACTAAAACAACAGTTTGGTTCAATGTTCAACACTTACAGTTGTCTAGAATTTGAATATTTTGATTACATGCTGCGTATAAACATGTATTTTGTAAAATTAAAGACTTATGTGTGCAGTAAAAACTCAAACCCAGCTGTGTTTTGAACCTTACTGTCCTGCTCCAAGCATGCACTCTCAATAAAAACACGAAACGCTCTCAGAGCCTCGACTCTCTGTTGTCCAACTTTGCAGGGATTTCGGTGTTACTGATGACACCATATAATTCTCATTTGGCTGTGAAGGCTGTGTTTTAAAAGTCAGAGCTGATGAAAGGCGAGCTGTTGTAAGAGGGGGGGATCAGCCTGGAGCCTGAGTGCTCTGATTTATCCAGACTTTCCCTGAAAATCCTGCTAGAAAAAGGATAGAAAAAGCAGAGCTGGCAGTGCACCTCTGTGTGCTCGCTGCCAAACAAATGGCGTTGCCACTCAATGTGTGTTTTTTTTCTCTCACTAATTCTTGTGGGGGGTGTACAATGGACATGGGGGAAAATAGCCTTGAACAAAAACCACAAATCACAAAGAATGTGTTGTTAAACTTTATTTATTCACAAAATGGATTATTTTCTCTTTGGAATTCTATAATGTTGTGTTTTTCAAATTAAATTTACAAAGCTACAATTTATAACAGTATTCCGGCTGTTAAAATATACAAAGCAGAATTTAATATGGGCTTTAGAGAGCTCTCTGTTTTGTAGGAATGTAGGAGATAAATTCGCCTCTGTCAGGCTTCTGCTGTTGCATCAGATAAGCAGCATATTAAGTCAAAGCATGAGGCCGTTTGGAAGAAATAAGGTTTTCAGACGTGAGGAAGATGGACATAAAAGATCACCTCCTGCCCTTCACTTAACTCTGTCTCTGACCCTTGAGAACAACAAAAAAGCAAACTGGGAGAGTTCCCAAGAGACCCACCGAGCTCACAGATCACTGCGCGCACTGACTGCGCCAGTGTGAGCTGCAGCTTGTGCGTAATAACACCATGTGCTGCGCCAATCTAACGTCTCCCACTCTCAGCTATCGCTTGATTCCAGGTTTTCTCATTGACGACCTTGTTCTCAGCCCGCACGGCCTTTGATCCTCTCAGCAGCTACATGCGCAAACGAGCCGATGTCTTCTTCAGCTGTGCCTAATCCAAACTCCGACGGCAATTCACGGGCAGCAGGTCCTGGTGTTTTCTTAGGTGCGCGCAGTTCCCAGAGAAGGGGGCTCGCCAAACGTTTTGACACATTGTGAGAAATATCCGCATTGTATCGTTGTAAGCTGTCAACAGCATCATTACCTAAACGCGTCAGGGTCGAGCTGCAGAAAGGGGCTTTTCCCCCTTCTGGAGACAATTTAGCCTCAATCCAGTGCAGTTTAACGTCCCTCTACTAATTTAAAGAAAAATGCGTTTAATAAAACCTCCAAAGTCTCATGAGAAGGTTTGTTTTGTACCATAAAAATGTAATTTAATACATTTATTTTTCATTGTATTTCAATTCGGATTATAAAAAGCAAATTAAAGTCATGCTGGATCTTAAAGTTGCATTTCTCATTGCTTAAAGCCCCTCAAACTTTAGGTCCTGCTCCTGAATTAAAGCTACTCCACCACATTGGCCATCTGTTGTGCTAAATTGACTTGTGTCAATAACCTTTAATGGTTAAAATTTGGTCCTTGGAGGCAAACTGGTGCAGGGAATTGCACAGCGGTGTCAATCGTGTAATTACAGTTTTAATGAGCTTTAATGATCACCTCATTCACAGCACCTCCAGTGATGAGCTCGGGGCGTTTGGAGTGGACTTACCACTGTAATGTGAATTCACAGGGCTTGAAATGTTACACCTCCCTTTGCAGCTGGGCTGCATCTGCAACGCTGTTGTCTCGACCGTAAAAATCGGCCCGCATACTCCTGCAAGTGGTCAACCTCTTTTTCTGCACAGTTTGAGTTAACAAAACACGCTCGCTTTAATATTTATGTCTTCATAGCTGAGTGTCACTGTCAGCTATGACATGATGCCTGCCGGCTGATTACAGATAAATCAGGCAAAATGAAGCATATTTGCTGTTTAAGATACAAGTCGTGTGGTGGTTGAGGCTGCATTTGTTCACCCACACTCCTGAAACATTCCCAAGCATTGTGTTCATCATGGCCTTGCAGGAGAAGGGCACTTGGAAGGAGAGAGTGGTGATGAGTAGGAAAACACCAGTAAGTGCAGATGTGGGAAACTCTGCAGGGTACTCGGGGGGTGAGAGGCAGCGGGTTGGGAGGGAGTTGAGCTAACCCCTGCCTGCCTTCTGGCTGGGCCAATGGGCCATGGTAATTAGATCTGACCAATGTGGGCCCTTGGCTCTGGCCTGGGGGCATATAAGGGGGGCCCCGGGGCAACAGACCCCTCATATCACTCAGAGGTCTCCTCTCTCTCACCCCACTCCTCTGCCCTCCTTCCTTCCTTTGTGCCCATCTCTTCATCCACTCAGACTCCTTTCCTCCGCAAGCTATGGACGTCTTCTCACCATCCCAGGTCTACTATGACCGAGCGTGCGCTTCATCTCCAGACAGCCTGGAGTTTGGCCCCGCCATGGAGCTCGCAGGCTCTGAGGAGGACGAGCATGTCAGGGTCCCTGGAGCCCCTCATCAGCCGGGACACTGCCTGCAGTGGGCCTGCAAGGCCTGCAAGCGCAAGTCCAACTTTGTGGACCGCAGACGGGCCGCCACCATGCGGGAGCGCCGGCGGCTGAAGAAGGTCAACCACGCTTTTGAGGCCTTGCGGCGCTGCACCTCGGCCAACCCCAGCCAACGTCTACCCAAGGTGGAGATCCTGCGCAACGCCATCCAGTACATCGAGAGCCTGCAGGAGCTGTTACGAGAGCAGGTGGAAAACTACTACGGCCTGCCTGGAGAGAGCAGCTCGGAGCCTGGGAGCCCACTGTCCAGCTGCTCTGACGGCATGGTAAGACCTCTGATCCACATGTTCAGCCTGTTTGTGCAAACATCTGGTTGCTGCTGCATTAAAACCAACCACAACTGCATGGAGGAAAGGACTTTATGTTGTAAAGATATCACCTGAAAAGGCCTTTACTGTTGACCAAAGTATCTGCAGAGTCTTACATTTAAACCAGCTGAATTTTCTCATTATCTTGTAATGTATTTCTTTTCAAAATAGGACCTGGATTTTCAATTTTGAAATATATTAATCGAATAAGCCTGTCTTGCCCCAAGACCTCAATTACCATGCTTCCCCATGCATGTCATACTCTCCCATTATTCTTTAATGCAAACATCTATTCAGTAGTCTTACATGTATCTCTGTCCTCTGAGTGTTGTTATTACAAGTCAGGGTGAATTAGTTGTTCTCCACAACAGTCTGAAGGTGACAGTGCATCAGCTAATACTAACGGACATATAATGATGGATGCAATAATGGCTTTCCCACCACCGGACACTTTATAGCCCTAATAAACTGAACTAAATCCACCTTACTGAAGTCTGGCAGGAAAAAACTGGGCGCTTTTCTGCATTCCATCCTGACTGCATGTTCTGCACCGCTGCCAGGATTTTCTGCAGATTTACTCGGAGAAAAGTGTCATCTTGCACAAACTGGTGTTGCTTCCACTGATACAATCGATTCGCCACGCTTAGAGCCGGGCAGGGGAAGGGAGCGCACACACTGCCACTTCGGCTTGAAGGTGGATGTGAAATAAAGAAGCCCATAACTTTGGAATTCAGGATTTATTGGCCTGTCCGGAATATTGTGAAGGGCATTGGTTGTTTTTGCCCTTTTATGCCTCCTCCTAGCCCATAAGTATATATATTTGTGCAAACATAACGCATCATTTATGTTTATTGTTATTTTTAGTGCATTTACAAGATAAACAATTCAAGGGTAAATTTGATTTCTCCTTCCCTTGCAGGCCGACAGCAACAGTCCAGTGTGGCAACAGCTGCATGCAAACTACAGCAGCAGTTATTCATATGCGAAGAATGGTAAGACCTTTTGACAAAGAAAGCAGCATGATATGGATATGACATGAATTCATGCCAACAAAGTCCTTTGAAAAACATCA
>JAPZDX010000015.1:15720280-15731729 GCA_029783625.1 Naso annulatus | reverse complement strand
TTAAAGGTGACTAAACACGGTAATAATAGATGTCTGGGATAAAATAGGTAATTGCTAAGACAAGCAGGAACCTACTGACAGTACACACGGGGTGTTGTTGCATTGTGGCTAATTAAAGCTGTCAGCTTAACCTAGAGGAAAGGAAGAAATAATGGCTTCCTGGTCGAGTTGGAGAACACAGATTCCACACAATGAGACATCTTTGAAGACAGAGGACTCTGCATTTTCTTTCACCCGTTTCACCCATCAGGACAAACTGGAAATATTCACCCTTTTAAAATTGGACAGCAGCTATAGCTGTGTCCCAAACCACGGACTGTATCCTTCAGAAGTTGTATTTGTAGACAGACTGCGTCACAGTCGGCTTCAAAGGCAGCAACAAAAGCAGTTGACCAATTCCACATTGTGAAAGACATCCCAGCATCCCAAGAATCATTGCATGCTGCTGCAGCTGCCGCCGATCTTTTGGGAGTTTTTTCAAGCAAAAAGAAAAACGTCAGACAAAGCGATGGCAGTTAGAGGATAACACTTCTAAAAATGTAAGTAGGCCTTTTAAAGTTACAAACTAAAAATTTCTGGCTCCTTCTGTACATGCACATAAGTTAAGTGCCGTGTGATGGTTGCTAGGCGACACCAGCTTTATGCCACAAGGAGCAGTTGGTGATGAAGGTGTGTCCTCCATGGGTTTTAATTGGCTGTGGTATTCGAAGGATGCAACCCCTGACTTGGGACACAGCTAGCTGACAGGATGGCAGCGCTAAGGGATGCTAATGAGCTAACCTGCAGACACAGCTGCTTAGACGGGGGAAAACCTGGAGAGGCTGGTCAGTTATCCACACACAGACATGTCCTCCCCACCACCTACAGGAAAGATTAAGACACAATACACAATGCAGCATGGATACAGAGAGGCGCTAGCTGTTAAAGTACAGCTAATCATGAACAAAGCTAGCTAGCAATGTAGCAAACACGTTTGTCTGCACACAAATCTGCTGGACTCTATTCCCGCAGAAAAAATTCCTAAATAAAATGTAGCCTATATCTTTTTTTGTACTATTTGCAAATAATTTTTCAGCAGGTAACTCGTGGTGTAGACTCACAAGTCAGTCTCTAGAAGTTTTGCTTAACTAGAGACTGATGACATGCCCCCAGCTTTCGCTGCTAAGCTAGGTGGAGACAGTTACAGAGTTTAAAAAACCCTTGTATTGCAAGTCTTAAGGCAGTCCTTCATATTGGGGCCAGTGACTTGCTGAAGTCTTGTGCTTGTAAACACTGTCAAACCAGCAATACGTGTACTATGGGATGGCTCAGTCGCGGTCGCCAAAGAAAACTCCCTCAAAGTTTGCTGATGCCACGTTTGCAGTGAAACATTTCCATCAGTTTAAAACAAACATTATCTTTTATTACGACATGATTCATCTGTCCGGTTATATATGTCCTTTAAAGGACATACAGAGTTACACCGGGAAATGGACTACCCAATGCGGTGACATTATGTGGCAGCTGTTGCACACTTTTGCAACGTTATGGACGCAGCAAAGCTGATGTGGAGCGATCAAATAATCTGATGTTGCTCTGGGCATCCATTTTAATGTTTTTAAAAGTTCTCTCTGTGTTACAAAGTGATTCACTATATCACTAGTCTGTTTCCCTACGGAGGAGAAAAGGCGGAGCCCACTATTTTTCGGGAAGGTGTCTCCTTTTCAAAAATGTAAGGGGCATTGCTTTGTTAGCAGCGGTTCTCGCCACTGTCCCAGCAGCTGCCTTGCATTTTGATGTACCCAGACGATCAGTAGGCGGAGATCTCCAATTGCCTGCTATCACAAGACTATCCATGGTGTGACACTGCTAAGATAATTGCTGCTCCTGTGCTGCTAAACAGCAACATAGCGAGCAGGTGTGTGGGATGAGAAGGAAGAGCCGACAAAGCGTTCACTGTACACAAGCACATAGATTTATTTATACAAATATAGTATGTATAACAATTGCATATCAACAGTTTGTTGTATTTTTTTTTTTTTTAATATTTACTGTAATTACGGGACTGTCAGCTTCAAAAATGTGAGTCAATTAAGAAAGAGAACCTGTGATCTGGAGATACAAAAAGGGATCTGTTGTATTGAGATGTTCTGCTTAAAGAGTGAGTGATTCAAAAACTTCTTTATATCCCATAAAAACCTGAACACAGAGGCGACCTAATGCCAAAGATTTGGCCTTGAGTTACCTTAATGCTGACAGGTTATTCAGGAAAATGGCAGCGTGGCACGTATTACATTTTGTTCTGCTGGACCTGTGCAGTTAGATGTAGATCAGAAAGGTGAAAATGAAATCCACACTGTCGATAAAATAACACAATCAGCAACATTTTCATCGAAATGCAACTTTATAACTTGACAGCCGCTTTTCATTCTCTGTTCTGAACATGCAGCTGGATGCTGTGATGGTCTCTCCTGGGAATAAGAAGCTCTTGCAGCACACAGGACATGATGCGCTGTATGTTTTGGATTTGTTTGGGATAAACAAAAGAGGAAACACGGTAAGCAGTAAAGCCTGCACGGTTGATCAAACAAAGACAAGAGCGCCACCCACAGAAAATAAAAAAGAAAAGAAAACACAAGAACAGAACAGAGGTAATCTCTGCAAGCGCAGTGCAAAGAAAACACAACAAGGAGCGCTTAGCACCAAAGATGGAGGTGATGGAAAAGTAAAGCGCTTTAGCTCTGCTGCTGCATGCTTAGAGAAAAGTTTGAAAACAGATTTCCCTCACAGATACAGAGGAAAAAATGATTGTCAAAAACAGAAACACAGGGAGCAAATCTACATAAAGAATGTGCTAGGATTCATCTGCTATACAATGAATAGATTTTAAATAATAATACAATATATTTTAAAGGAAGGATAAAACTTTATGTAAAATCTCTGATCTCATAAACTATAAAATAGACAAGTCTGAAAAATAAACATAATTCTAGCATATTTTGTTTAATTGCCACTCTTTAAATGAAATCGGCTGACATTCTGTTTGTCTTTTCCCTCAGTTCTGAGGACTAATTTGTTAAAATCTCTTGGTCACATATGCTTTCTCAGTAAATCTCAGTTGGAAGTGGCTTTTAAAATGTTTGCTAATCATCGCACTTATTGCACATTAATTTTTCATGCCACCTGTAAATCAATAATCTCTTTAAATGGCACAGAGGATCGATTTGGACAAAAAAGCTGCCTGACAGTACATAAGACTCAGTTTACTTTATAATGACCTTTGCACCTGTGCCATAAACTCTGTATATATATATATATATATATATATCTATGCACTGTATGGATCTGATGATGAATGCAGTGACAAAATGTAAAAACTGAAGAATGTGTGTTATTGCTAAATCTACAAGATACAAAAATCTTTCCTGCTACAATATAGAAGGTAAAAAAGAGTTCACGTTTATCCAAAACAGGACAAGTTTGACACAAGAAAAGAAACCAAATGTCATTCATACAGAGACACGAGCACCAGTCGAGGAATCAATAGAAACACCACTGTACAAATGATATCGATGGCAAAATGGCGAAGGTGCCACGATGCGATGGATGTTGGTAAGCAATCAAAAATGGACGAGTGTAAACAAAACAACAAACACAAGAAAAGGGAGTTCCAGTAAGAGTCACAGCCGGGAAGGACAACTTATAAAAGGGAATTCAAAGTTAAAATGGACCAACTTTCAGTGCGAGCCTCCCTCATGCTTGTTCTTTAAAGCACCAATTTCAAGACAGGCGGCTCTCTCTTTGCTCAGTCATTGTTGGTACACTGGAAGGGAGAGAGGAAGTAAAAGAGGCTTCTACTTGTTGGTTTTCTCCACGTCAAAAAGAGGTTCCTCTGGGATCCTCGACACAAACAGATGGTCTTTGAGATCCACCCTTTTTTCACTCATCTTCACTTCTTCTTTTGGAATAAACTGAAAAACATAAAGAGTGAGGAACAGACTGAGAGCAATGCCTCAGAGCTCGCTGACAGACTTAAAGACTGATGATTTTTCTCATTGTTAATGATTTTATGAAATTAATATGGCTCGTAATTGCAGTTTGAGTCTCAAAGCAGCTTCAAATCCTTGTAAAACCATTAGAGTTGACTGTCAAAGTGCCTCATGTGCAATGAATAACTCTGTTTCCTCTGCTCTGGGTGTGGGTGCAACCCAAATGTCTTGCCAAATACAAGAAAGTGGTGAAGTTTTCTCTTACTGCACTGCTGTGACACAGTCTCTTGACCTGAGCTGCAGTTTTATGTCAGTTTTTTTACTTTTTTTTGGTGTGTGTGTTATGTGAAAAATGTTTGCTGTAGGATGTGCTATATGTCACCATTTGTGCAACATTTTCATTAACTTTTGCAGATGTATGACAACATGTGTTGGTAAGATGTTTATTTTCTGTGGAACTGCAGGATGAACAGAGTCCAGAGTAAATTTCTTCTATGATGACAACAAAGAATATATTGTCTCATCTCAAAACATAGCTCATCATATACCTCCACACATAAAGAAACATCTTTAGAGATGCCCAACAATTACCTTTTTAAGACCTTTTGCACCAAACACATGTATCCTGGCCTGCATGTGCAGTAGTCGTTAGGTGGCTTTTAATTTGAAGGGCACACACTGCACCTTTTTTTATTTTCTTCTGCTTGTCTTACTCTTTCTCAATTGCTGTCACATGTGTCATATGTTTTTACGAGGAAAAAAACATATTTTCAGAGAGAATCTGTTCACCTTCCAATGAAAGGAATGGTCGAGTAGTTGAACAGGAAGTGAGCAGATTTATTTTATTAATTGTATGTCTGGCACTTCTGGTAGCTTTACCTCCTGTTTTTGCTCTTGACTTTTCTCAGGAAAGCACTTTATTAGCTCTGATGCATTTGCTACATATATGACATGAACTTCTCAAACAAACGAGATGTGAATGTAATGATGCTTGTATGTTTTGGAGGTAAAGTTTAATCATTTTTCAGCGTATATCTGCTGATTAGAAGAGAAGTTTGTGGAGGCATGTGTGACAATGGACAATTGTGTTACACGGGTTCATTAGAGACCCATGAGATTGCATTGTATCTTGAATTAACTATTGCAACTGCAAGTCATCATCAGAGTCTTACTCCAGATAGTTGTGTGATGTTTCTGTTTGTGTATAGTGAAGGGGAAGAGAGACACAGCTGGAGAGACTGTGACAGAGAGAGATGAATACCAGGCAAACAAGTGGCTTATGTTGCATTCTGCTCCGCTTGTTTGTGTCACTGGGTCGGCAGCCTCTTGGCCACCAAAGCAAATCTCTGCGGTCAGCATCGATAAAACATGATCCCCGCTCAGTTTCCTGTCTCTGGCCACATCACAACACAATGCCGCAAGCTCCTAAATACCTTCCCAAGCATTGTGCCAAGTGCAAGACAAGAAAGCTCGGGAGATTTAGCATCAAACAGGCGGTGCCACAGACATCTTGGACACATGCCTGCCTCTACCACGTTAGGGAACAACCCGGGAAGTTTGGGCACAATTTCCCGAGGCATTATATGATTTAGCTTCTGATTAGTGCTGGAAAAGTTTTCTTCTTTGCCTTTAAGTTATTTTACGCATACAGAGTGTGAATTTGCCTTGGTGTGCCTGGCAGAGCTTTGTTCTAAATTTGGACTGTGAAAACATTGTCTAAAGCGACGGTGTGCAGACGCTCCATCCAGCTGTAGCTTCCAAGTAGCAGCTTTGCAGGCTGCATCTACTCATCCACGTACCTGCAGAGAATGAGCCACAGATGTAATCTGTTTAAGCTTGAATAATTTACAGCCCTTGCAACAGAACCACTGGCAGAACACGGCAGAAGCGGTAATGTTTGTACAGAGGATACTGGCGGCTAACTTTTGAAAATGTTCCATTGAGGCATGGGGCTTTGTGCAGGGATATAAATTTCCCCTACCTGCACATGAGCCAGTAAAAGTGGCTGCACGGGAAAGCGGAGCATGGCGAATAAAACTCAGAAGAAGAGTTCAGCTTCACTTCCTTCCATCCTGTATTCCTTCACTGCAGGCTATGCCTGCAAAAATGTTGTTACATTTTTACACTTAAGCAACTGACACTCAAAGAGAGTTTTATACCAGATTTGAACTGCAAAGTCCTCACGGTCGGCGAGATCAAATGAACCAAATGACATATCATAAAATTCATTTTACCAGAATTGATGACACAAATAATACAGAAATAAAAAGCCAGATTACATAAAGGTTTTTACAGTAAAAGTGAGATATTAAAGATGCTAAGAATCCTGCTATAATGACAAATAGTAACAATGTACGTGGATGTATGTATCCCCTATCCCCTTTTAACACCACTGAAGTCCTAAAATAGCAAACACTTCAGATCCAAAAAATCTATGTTGAAGCTCAAAGATAATCTGTGTTCATCCAGACTTGACCTTGGTCCACGTCACGCTCTGCCAGGCTTTAATTCTAATCCAAAATAAAGCAATAAACCACAGAGGGCGGTGCTTCACAGTGATTTTAGAGCAGCAAAATGATGTTAAAGGAATAGTTTTGACATTTTAGGAACTCGTTTTTGGCTTTCTCGCTGATATTTGCATGAGAAGATAGATGTCACTCTTAAATCTGTCTGCTAAATATGAAGCTACAGCGAGGAGACGGTTAGCTTAGCATAACGACAGGGAGAGACATATAAAAGCCCACCTATCAGCACCTCTAAAGCTTACTAAAGCACACTTTGGTTTTTGCACGGATTAACAGATTTAGGGGGATTTTTTGCTGATCTAACTTTTTGGTGGCGAACAGCAAATCCATGCCCTCTTAATGCAAATGCATGGAGCTGTGGCCGTATATTCTAAAATCCTTCACATCTGCTTCCTTTGTGTCTCAAGTTAATAAAACTTAAGACTGTTTGTTTATTAGGCCATCCTATTCCTTGGCGTCTGCGTCCTCGTGTCCTGCCTCCAGCCGCCCCTCACCCTTAATGAAGCGCCTCACCTACGACATGTGGTTCTGCTGAGAGGTCAGGTTCTGCTGCTGCTGCTGCTGCATGAGGAGCTGCTGCTGCTGGCGCCGCCGGGCCGTGCGGAGCTTCTCAAAGCGAGCCTCCATCTCCTCCAGCACTTTGGGGGTGTAGCGAACCACCAGCTTCACGCTGTCCTTGGCCGCCTTCAGCAGCTCCACGGCTTTCTCATGGTGCTCGCCCTCCACGCTCTGCAGAGGGTTTAGAGAGGGAGAGAGGAATTTTAAAGGAAGCTGATTTTAATACATTTTTTAAAAATAGTAACTCCTCTGAGGGGAAAAAAAAAAGAATTCTTCCTCCATTTTTAATACCCTGTGATGTTACTTGACAATGAGCTGGCTTACAGTCAGTGTTATTCAAGTCTCTCAAGCGGTTGGTGAAGTGTTTCCGCTCCTTACTCAAGACATGTGCAGCACTTTGATCTCAGCTGCTCTTGACTGTTGATTCACATATGGAATTAAATCACATCCTTCTTATTCAATTGAATATATTTTTGGGAAGAAGGCTTTAATAATATATAAGGGCAGAAAAGCTTATCTAGACTCTCCCTCCAATCCATATATCGAGCCTGTCTCCCCCTATGCTGGATCAAAATGTTAGTCTGATCAGACCTACCACTCCGTTGACAGACAGCAGCTGATCTCCTCGCTTTAGGCCGCCATGCCTCTCAGCCACACCTCCGGGGATGATGCGTGAGATGTAGATAGGTGAGTTCTGCTCCTTGCCGCCCATCACGTTGAAGCCCAGACCTTCCTCCGTCTTAGGCAGCTCCACCACCCGTGGGTGGGAGTGACCTTCGCTGGCTGCAAAGGCTGCAACTGTGGCCTGGAGGAGGAGAAGCAACATGAGGCTTGATGGGAAAAACACACAATTGTTTCGCTACTTATTTTCCTGTTAGTCTCATATAGCCAGACCTTTGTCAGCAACACTGTGTTGGCACTGGAGAAAGTTCAGCTGCACCCATTATCATTCTACTTTAGTTAAAAAAAGACCTTATCTGCATTTCTTTAATCCAGTCACAATCGTCTTGGACTGTGCTACGCCAGGGTGCTGCAACAGGAATTGTGAAAGCCATAAATTGTCGTTACAACTGAAATAGTCACCCAGTGGCAGGTTTATATCCACAGTGAGTCAGGCTAGCCTCAGTGCAATGTCTATTATGCAATGCTGGGTTGAACAGAAAGGGAAAAATGATTTCCTGCAAAATGAAAGTGCAATTTTCAGAGGGTAATTTTGTTTCCTGAATTGAATCTCTCATTCTGCACATCCTCTCAGACTACATACTGCACATTACCTGCCTTATTTATTCAAGCCAAACCATGAGAACAAATCTAAACTTTACCTTCCACACCCTGAAACATTTAATAAGCAGAGCTTGTTGCTGGGTACACACAGCTACAGTGTTAAGAGGTCAAACTGTGTCTGACATTGGAAAACAAAAAAACAAGTGAAAGCAAGAGAGGATAATCTGAAAGGTAAAGACAGGCCAGACAAGTTTATTCAAATAGCATCATTCAGACACAAGGCCATTCATAGTGCTTTACGGAGCCATAGAAACACATTAAAAATGAGACGTTATGCAAACATTAAGACTGCATTTAAAAGACAATAAAAAGCAACAAAATATTCCTTTTTACCTGAGGCTTCATGGGAAATGTAGTTGAGCTTTTGAGAAAGTTTAACACTAACATAGTCATTGGCATGACAGAACAGAACAGCTCAACATCCTATGGGAAACAGTCTATTGGAAGTAGGGCCCAACCCGTATATTGGTTTACCGATATTATCGGACAATATCAGCCTATTGCAGATATTATCGGTAAATATCGGTGTCGGCATATTTGTTTTCCGATAAGTGCTGCTGCTAAAGCTGTTTTTAAAAGCTTAAAAAAAATACTTGGACTAGTGATTTAAAATGGTGTAATCACGTAATTTGTCCAGCAGAGGGCGTTCCCTTATTTAATTGGTAATAATTGAAGTGTTTGATGTTTGGTGCAATGTTTGGAATTAAGTTTGTTAGATATCCTACCTCTATTACATATCTCTGTCACATGTATTGGATGATCACATTCAAAATATTATGTGTAGAATATCGACCAATATATCAGATATCAAAATTTTCTTGCTCCCTAATACCATTATCGGCATCGGCCTCAAAAATCCCATATAGGTTGGGCACTAATTGGAAGGTTAAGCCGTGTGCTCACTGCATAATTTTGATTTCCCACACATCAACATGACAACAGCCTGAGGCAAGAGTGTTTTGTAGTTTGACAGAAAACAGTAAATTTGAGGTTTTTAAAGTCTTGCAGCCTGCACCAGTGTCTAGTCTTCATTTCTCTCCAAACTTCAAAGGAGGAAACCAAGTTTAAAGGTGTTACAAAACGATTGTGAAGGTGGACGGCTATGACAAAGCGTAAGAATTTATGCAGGGCTGGAGATTTGGATTCCACATGAGAAGTTCTCTGGCTTTCTAAGCACATGGATTAACACATCCAAGTTCACGCTGGAGGAGCAGCCACACAACTTTCACCCTATGTAGCTCTACCAGCTGGTTGATGTTGCTTTGCTGGCTGTGGGTTGTCTTTGAACACCAAGCCAAGCTCCTTGCTCCCACTGCATCCAGAACAAAGCACCCAGGAGCTCGTTAGCCGAGCCTGGGAAGGCTAATGGCAGACGCACAAAGTGAGAGACACCCATGTCCACTGATCCACAGATGCATTGCCACAGGTGTCTCGCTGTCAAGTTGGCATCATCTATGATACGTGAGGTAGATCAGGAAAGTAGAGGAGGGGAGGTTCTGTCAGAAGCTTTTGCAGATGTGCATCCAAATTCCCCAGCAGCAGACAAGTATCTTGGCACTTTGAGGTCTTTGCCGCTCCCTCCAGGCAGCCTCCCCACCTCTACTCTCTCCTCCATATTCATATGCATCTTTACACCACATTCATTTCTGCTCAAATTGTTTCACTCATTTCTCTTTTCTCTCCTGCTGCCTGTTTTAATCTGGTTATTGTAGTCTGCCAACCTCCCCTCTCTCTCTCCCCTTTCTCTCTCTGTCCTCCTTTTCTTCGCCTCCTCTTCCCTCCCTTCCTGTCCTATTGTGAAGCTAAAAGGCAGCTCCTCAGCATGCATACCGTCACCTCCCAGGCCTCACAGCACATCGACCTTCACAACTTTATCTGGCTTTCTGCGAATGAAAAAACAATCTGGCAGATGGCCGGCGCCTTTCAAACACAGGAGACATTTTAAACGTGAGAGCTTGCTAGAGGATTGTTATTTGCTAACCACACTGCACTGTACAGTATAACTTAATATATCACTTGATCATCAGCTCTCATTATTTTCTCTGGAGCCCATACAGCCCTGATAGTCCCTGTCTCCATTAAGATCAGTAATAAGGGCCTCGAGCCAGGAATTAGAGGCTGAATTGATTTAATTAATGAAGCAATCAAAGAGAACCGAGTGGTTTAGGTGAAACACAAATCTTAACCGTCAGGAGATTTGGCGTCTCACTTACTAAAGTACTCGAGAGGCCGATGAACAGAAGCGTCTGCATATTTCATATATTTCGTCATTATTACCATGGAAGCTTATCGAGTTAATTTCAATAGAATTGCAACAGTATACATCTTTTGTTCAGCCTATATATATGTGATGCTGATTGAATGCAATTGCCTGTGTGGGCTGGCTCGGTCAGTATCTCTATAGTGAGTAAAATCTCTTAAAAACATCCAGTGCTCCCAGTTTAGAGCATCCCCACCGTTCAGCCAGCTCAGGCAATTAGCCGTGTGCTTAATTGCCCAGTGGATGTGCAATTTTAATACAGATTTATAAGCAGTAACTTCTCAAAGTTTTGGGAAAAAGAGAGAAAAGTAGGGAGAAGTTTTAAAGCTGCTTAAATCATGTCTTCATGGTAGCTCCAGGCTCAGAAAAAAAGAGACACAAGCTTCTTTTTTTCCCCCAGCTTAACCATCACAGTTTCTCTGTGGAGTGAAATTCCTCTCTGCTAGTCATTAATAAAGATGTTATTTTCTGGTCAGACATCACTGCCAGTTGAAATGTGATAGGAGATATTCCAAATGCAGTACCAAATATGTTATTGTAAGAAATAAATAAGATTGGCTGACAATAAATAAATAATAAATCTTTTCTTTAGGAACAGGGAATAGTTTGTTGAAAAAGCACTTGTTCATTTTTGCCATGAGTGAAATGAGAAGATCACATCTGAGATATAGAGCTAAAGTGAATGGGTGCTCGTAACACAAAAGACTGAAAACGGAGGGTAACAGCTGGCTTGGCCATGTCCAAAACAACAGGGTAAAAAGAGGACAGCACATTCCCACTTCCTGCTACTTTATAAAAACAAAGCGAAATATATCCTGTGCTGATGATGCCATTTGGTGCTAGGGTTAGCCATC
>JAPZDX010000015.1:15613979-15624693 GCA_029783625.1 Naso annulatus | reverse complement strand
TATACATATATACACACATTTGCAAAGTGTTACCCTCGTGATAAAAGGAAGTGGTGGTGTAGTTGAATTACCTGAGTGTTTTGGTTGGGGATCTGGAGGAGCAGCGCCAGACTGCTGTAGTCAAAGTTATCATCCAAGGCGACCAGAGCTCCATGCACGCCGCTCTCCAGCAGGATGTTGGCGTAGTCCCTCAGGCCTATGCTCTGCACCCAGCGGATCACCCGCTCGTTACTCCATACCAGTACATCTGCAGACACGCACACACACACGAAAGCACAGAAACCTCATCTTAAGCTTCATCGCTTTGTATTCATTTGTGTTTTATGCCTTTGGCTTGTTATGATGTTGATCAGTTTCTATTTTGGGTGCACTCGCCTCTCATCTCATGCTGACTGTGCTCCCTGCGTCTCTCCAGCTCCTTCCTGTCGTAGTTGAGCTTCTTCAGACACATGATTCCATACTGTAAACTTGTTCTAGTGTCAAATCACACACACACACACACACACACACGACACAATGAAACGGATCATGAAAGACTTGAACTTCCATCTTTTTATCCCCTATTTATAATTTTATAAATATTTTACAGGAATTCTTTAATCAGAGTGTCCCAAAACTGCTAGTCTCTGCTAGCAGGTGAGTCCAGTACCTGTGGAAGCTGTCCACCATTTTGAGGTGCACCCTCAGGTCCTTCTTGGTGAGGTGGTCCAGCATGCGCGCGTCCACCAGGCACTCCATGAAGTAGCTGCGGTACTGAGGTAGTCCTAGACTGGGCAGCCACTCGTTCCCGATCCACTCATGGTTCATGTCGCCATAAGCAAGAGTCTGAAAGAAGACAGAAGTCGGCACACGACCTCACAAAAGAAGCTTTAATGGATGGAGACAGCAGGGTTGCCTCTTACCTGAGCCAAGCTCCCATCTTCAGACTGTGATTTCTGATCCACACACAAGAGAAAGAGAGTACACTTGTTAGAAAAATTTTGGACCTTCTATCATTAAATCAGTCCGTAACAAATCCTGCAGCTGCATCCAGAAAAGCCCTTTAAAGGCAAAGTTATTCAACATATGAATTGGCTAAAAAGAAAACAACACTATCATATATTCTTTAAAAGACTGATTCAGTGAAGACATATTTACATTTAGGAGGAGGAAGCTGTTTCTGTGCATGTATAAACAATCAGACCCCGGTCAGATACGTTATGATGTAGCCAATGTTTTCATTTTCAGGTGTAAAAACATTCGTTGAGAGATTTAAATTGTTGTCAAGTATGACTAAACCCAAGTTTCTGTTCAGAATTTTCATTTTAGCTATTAGTTAACTTATTGAATCAGTGCATATAGGTACACACATCATTCAGGCCTCATGAAAAAAAAAAATGTAGACAGGAAGCAAAAGACATAAAGAAACTATAAGAAGTATATTTACCAAGACTTAAAGTTGTATTAGAGTGGGACAATATCAGTAAGATGTTTATGTATTAAATTTAAAAAAAGAAAAAGAAAAAGAAAAAAAAAATTAAAGCTGTTTCCTTGTCTTTCTGTCCTCGTCTGTCTGTGAAATAAATACCATTTCATGGTTCACAAGCTTTTCTTCCAAACTTGTTTCCTAAAAGTCACACACGCAGTTGAATCTGCAAAGAGTAACTGAACACCAGGCTAAAAGCAGAGTTCTGCTGCCCCCTGTGGTGGACAGTGGAATAAGATCCCACTCCGAAAAACTTGAGCAAGTTGAGGATACCATGCCAGAGTCCATATCAGCTGGTTGTCTAAGTAAAGATGCATACAAGGCTTCATCTTGGACTTGAGGGGCAAAGACATTTTCATTTCCAAGCACAATATTATCATGTCTTTAGCGGGGATATATCGTCCATCAGTATTTTCACAAGAGGTTGTAACAGTAAATGTAAGATTCTTCTTCCTGATCCTTTCTGATCATGTCGTTTGAATTGTGCCAAGTCTTTATTAGTAACTAACTGTATTGTGTCATGACTGGAATAAATAAACAAATGAAATGAAATGTAAGATTTTTATGCATTAGGGTTATCACTCCCCTCTTATTTGTAGAATTTGAGGAAAAGGAAAATCTGGCCAATTTATCCCCAGTGTTTATTTAGGCTCTTCATCATTTAAGTACATTTCTTGGGAAGAGGGGAAAAAAAGCTATTAAAATTGATTGTATCCTTTTTAAGAGAGTTCAGAATAGATTTCCTCTTTGCCATGACGTAAGAACCACAAATATTCCATGTATTTATCTTAATAGTCATTAAGTCTTTTATGCCTGAATTTACTGGTGGGCCAACACGGTGAGAAGATGCATATTCATTCTGAATGAAAATTCTACTACAAAGGAGACTTGATCTCTGCAGTTAGGTGTGGGAAAAACATATGCATGTATATCAGTATCGGTATTGACCGAATGAGTTTTAAAATACAGGCATATAAGACATCGACCAAAAATCCAATGTTGTGCAGCCCTAATCAGTATATTTGTTCTCTGATATGAAGCAATATTAAACTGTTTATAAAAGCTGGAAAAGATGCTTGGACTAGTGATTTAAAATGTTGTGATTGTGTAGTTTGTCCAGCAGAGGGCAATCTGTTCTTTAATAATTAAAAAGTGAAGCGTTAACTGTTCTAATGTTTGAAATAAAGTTTGTTAAAATGTAAGATATCCTGCTTCCATTACATATCTTCGTCACAAGTATTTGATAACCACATTCAGCCAATACTGAACATGTATAATATCTGCCGAGAAATCTGATGTTGGAATTTTCTTGCTCCCTAATATCTGAATCGCTCTTTGTCACAAATATCATCTATTAGTCCGGCCCTTATTAAAATAACTTTGTTTCTTGTGGGTGGTTGGATATCAGCTGTATTTTTAATTACGATATCACAGAAACAAGCAGTCTAAACCATAGCAAAAGTGACTCGATCATTTACTGGGCCATCATCTGAAACAAAAGGCTTTGGGCTCGACACATATAGCTTGTATATCATTACAGAGCAGCACATTTGGATGGAGGCTCCTCAAACTAAAATTCAGTCGTAAATTAGTGTTGTTAGGAAGTTCAAAGACCAGGAAAGGGGTTAAATGATGCATGCCGTCTCCATCATTCATTATCCAGATCACTCTTCCTCTGACAGTCACTCTCACATCCACACATATGACTGACAGAAAGAAAACGGGTGACGGTGAAGGACACAAGGGGACTGACCGTTTTGGAAGGGGCTGCCATGGTCTCCATCTCCTCATGGGTCACCCATACATTGCCTGACGGCTACAGGGGGCAAAGCCCAAGAGACAGAGCAGCAGCGGGGTTGGTAGTAGAGGTCCAGTAGGAGGGGCAAGCAGTGTTAAAGAAGAAGAGCAGCACCACTGTAAGCCAATAGTGTTATAGCATCACAGTCAGATCATGAACTGGCCCCCAGACCCGCCAGGGGTCAAAGGGCAAATACAGAGGACATAAACACAACACAGTACAACACAGACACGTCACAGTTTTGGCATTCATGTAAAAACAAAACGAGTCACAGACAGTTGCCATGCACATACAGGAAAATAAAAAAATTAGTATCATTAATAACAGACACAAACGCCACATTACTCATCCTTCTCCACCCGTGTTCTGTAATTAAAGCATCAGTTTGCAGAATGTAATCATGCAGAATGTTGAGTTTTATCTGCTACTGAGATATCTTCCAAAGCAGCATCTTACAATTACTTTAATCACTGACTGATCTCATGATGATTTTCCTTGTAGGCTCTAACTGTGGCACACCTCCAACATGCCATCAAAAGACCACACCGATGTATTTTATTGCCCTTTGTCAACAGCAGCCAGATAGGTTACATAAACCCCACCCGTTTTTCCAAATATAGCCTTATCTCTGGGACATCGTGTTTGTTTACATTTTGTCCACATTCAATAAACGTCACAGAGAGTTCTTGAAAATGTGTGACCTTAGTTAAAAAGAACGTCTGTGTCAAAATCCTTCTTCACACTGATATTCGAGCTAGGAGGCAGCACTTGTAAGGAACTATTTTTCCAGGCGTAACAACTTTGGTCTCCACAGCTCCTCTCTATCTTGCGCATCGATTTTCGACCAAATAAATGCAGACGTTCTCTTTAGAAGGATGACATATCTGTACCTGGAAACTTTCACATGTCCTGTAGTGTTTTTATACCCTGTTTTAACGTGGATGGCAGGAAACGGGGTTTAAAAATGCAGTCTGAGACTTACTAAAGTATACACATGCTCGAATTTTAGCAACACCATTTGTAGAAGATAAGGGTGATCTCTCCTAATGGTGAAAAGTCAAAAATAGACTGGTATGGTCCTTGAAGGTAAACAGTTTTACCTTTACACTCACACTCCCCTACTATTCAAAGACCTTACATGCACAGGAACTCAGGCAGTGGACCACTCCATCACTGCATGTTTGGGGGAGGAGGGGTCCAGTTGTGATGAAATGACCGATTCTTTCCCCTTCCTCAATTTTCTGCTCGATGTACACATCCCACTGTATTTAAAGGTCAATTAACCCCCTCTATTATGTGCGTAGGGGGGGTTTTAGTGTGACAACAGGCGGACTGCCCGTCACAGTTGGAGATGTATGCGATTGGACGTGAGTCGAACGCTTTCTAATGAAAGTTTCATGAGGTGTGGAAGTGGAGCTAAGTGGTAGAAGGGAGAGTCAGGAAAAGTGGAAAACGTGGAGAGCATAAAAGAGCACCGCCAGTGTTATTTTACAACCAAAGCTTGTGAGTTATGACTTCTGCATGCAAAGATAGTTTTGCACAGAGACTAAAAACACTAACTTTAATGAATTTTCTCAGCTGGGTTTATATAACAGCGCGCAACTTCTCATGTCTGTATGATATATAGTCTGCATTGTTTGGGCACCTTCAGTATAAAGCATATTAGTTCTTGCTCTGCAGTCACTATCATTGAGGAACAGCAGAGTCCTTAGAGGCTTTATGCAATTACCATGACAACAGGGAGCCATGAAAGCAACTGTGGTGTGGAATAACTGGAGGGCTAAATTACAGGACACGCAAGGAGCAATGTTTTACAAACTGGGCCGTCACTGACTCCCACTGCAATATTCACTTAACGCAAACGATGGAGGATTTAAAACTGGTTTGATGGAAACGGCTGACTAACGTGATGGATGTGATCGTTACCGCCAACACACGTGTCAGCCATGTGTGGAGGTGTTGTACATGTGAGCAGGGAGGACGTTCAGTCATACAAACATTTGGCAGACCTGCTCTGGAGGCAGAAATTTAATTTAGTTTTGTGCATTAATTCTGGCTGAATAACAGAAGAATAAAGTCAAGTTAAACAGTAGTAAACAACAGATCTACATTTTTGGAAATTCACTTATTTACTTTCTTGTTGAGAGTTATATGAGAAGATTGATGCAGCTCTCATGTCTGTCTGATCAATACGAAGCTGAAAATCAAACAGCCTGTTAGCTTAGCATTGGCTAACCACCCATTTATTTATTATTTTACCTTTGGTTTGGATTAGTGAGATTTTTAGGTGCTGGGGGGCCGATTTTGTTACTTTCTGAACTCCCCCCCTTCTCTAGACTTTATGCTAAGCTACACTAAGCTAACAGAGTGCAGTTGGGCTACTCCAGCTTCATTTTAAAAAGACTAATTTTCAGCAAAAAAAAAAAAAAGCTACCATCTCTCCCAAAATGTTTAAAATTTTTAAATTGTTATCCTGATTTCTTCCTTTCCATTTTTGCTCTCTAATAACTTCTGTTCTCCAGATCTGCTCTGTCACCAACAAACGTTTGTACAAATTTAATGCCTGTCTGCAATTATATTCTGTTTTCTGTACAACTCACGGTTCTGGAGGTGGGCGGGGCCGACGGGCTAGTGAGGGAGACCATCTCTTGGATGGCCAGGCGGAGCTTGAGCCGGTGCAGAGGGTTACTGATACCGATCTCCCTCTGGATCTCAGTGTCAGATAGGGCCGACATGATGGCTCCACTCTTCACGTTGGCGCGGCACGCTGCCACGTACCAGGCCGGCATTCCCAACCACAGCTTCAGCACACAGAGAGGAGACAAAGAAGTGTTCCAAACATTTAAAGAAGCTTATTCTTGTCTTTTTGCCAAACCTCTAATGGTCTATCTGTAAATATCTTTTAGATAGTATCAGTTTTTATCAGTATTATAGTTATTCCACATAGCACAAAATTCTGTCGTAGCAGCAGCAGATAATAATAATGAAAATAATCAGCCCAAATATTCTCATTTGACTCCAGCAATAACTGTGGACTGGAACTGGAGGGCTGGTCGCTGTAGGTCATCTGCTAAACATTAGAGGGCAGTAGTGTTTCTTTTTTTAAGCCTTTTCTGCTGTGTATTCCCTTGTGTTGATTCGGTCTAAAAATAGAAGTATGTGAGTGACTTACTGCAATGATTCATCATAAATTGTTAAAGCATTATTTCGGTTTGTGATCAGTGCTTTTGTTATTAAATATTAATACAGACTTTTGGATTTTGGGTTCCATATAATGGATCAAAGCAACAATATTCTGATAATGCATTGGTTTATATTTAGTCTATTAAACATATTTTACAGTAAAAGTTTAGAGAATACATGACATCATGCTTAGTAAACATTAAGGCCAATGGGATTTTGAGTTCAGTGTGAATCTATGCAAAATTCTGCATGCACTTTAAATACCTAGCAGCTGAGTTTACTTGCTCTGGAACTTGGGACAGTGACTTCTTACCTCCAGCCAGGCTACAACAGTGGGACCGTCCCATTGGGCGAAAGGTAAACCCTTTCTCCTGGCCTCCTCCAGCAGCTCGTGTCTGAGAGGACGGGGACAGAGGACGCCTCGCATGAACACACGTACTCATTCATCATAATAAACAAACATTTTCTCACACTGATGCAGCATCACACTCATCCTCGCTCCTGCTCACTGGTTTGCACAAACCCCTGCAGTAACAGTGTGTGTACAGGACTGCATGTGTGTGAAGTACAAGAGAGGACAGTACAGTACATTTTATCTCCCAGTCCAGAGTGTTGAACAGGGCAGTGTTTTATCAGTCATGTGTGTGTTGCTAGAGAGTGAAGCATGCAACCGTAGCTACACTCAGAGAGAGACACACACACACACACACACTCGTACACACATACTTTATATTACAGAATTTAACTCACTGCTTTCATTCCCAAATCCCTTGTAACAACACTAACATGTATCTCTGTCACACAACTGCACTTGTTCTAATTTTTTTAGCAGTAACATGTTTTTAGCCAGATATCTCAACCACCTGACAGCTTTTAATGACAGTTAGTGAAAGTTAAGGCCACTAGAAAAAGGAGCAAGTGATTTCTTTGAATGTGGATATCGCCACCAATGGCAGTTGATAAAAGAATCTCCCCTCAAGGCCCAATTTGAAGCTGTTCTACAGCAGGTTAAGTAAACTTAATCTGCTAATGAAGACCAGAGGAGCTACTGAAAATTGCAGTCATCGTGGTGGAGGAAGGCGTGTCAGGTAAAGAGCAACCGAGAGCATGCTGGTGGTCTTCACTGACACTCCCAAGGTTGTGCAACATGAGTTTCGTCTCCGAAGTTTAGACTGTTAACCCTAAGTCTTACTGTGACGTTCCGAGGTGTCTGAGGGAGAACATTTTGTGCAAAGAGCCTTCCTGTGGAGGTTGTTGCTTACCACCTCCCTGCTTACAAATTTGGCTTCCTGCTGCTTCTTTCTATTCCCCAGAATGAAGCTGAAGCCGTAGGGCCGCCATTTTGACCCCGTAATCGCAGATGGTGCTTGATGCACTTACACAACGGGACTTCTAAGCTTTGCAAAAGCGCTGCGAATATCACTGCATGAGGGGAATACTTTGAAGAGGATGGCAGCCATATTTAAATCAGGTGCAGTCTTGGCTCTTTATCCTTTCTGTCTAAAACTTTTCGGTGGCACCTTCTACATACATTTTCCAGAATTCACTCTACAGTCTCTGCTTGGTGAAGCTCAACACTTCATTGCTAATTTAGGCACAACTGCTGAGCTGATCCATGTTCAGTCTTAATATATTCTATTTTCTTCCTACTGATACTTTTGTTGATGCAGTTTTTTGAGTCATGCAACACTGTATTTTAAAAAGTAACTTTCTGGGCTGTGCTCCATGTTTTGTTTTTAGCAGGTGTTAAAGTGTAACCGAAAAAGCACGAGCTGTGTTTTGACTTCACCGAGCGGCGGTGCAGATTTACTCAGCGCGATGCAAATTGCAACCTTATCGATGGAGAGAAGCTCTTGGCCCGTCGTGCACCGAGCTATTTTGTACTCTGCCGAATCCTCCCACACTCGGCGAGACACAGATCTCATAAGCAGCCGAAAAATGCCGGACGAACAGGGGGGGGACCGAGGAACACACTCGTACTCACGCCCACACAACAAAAACAATGCAGTTCTTATTCTGTTTAGTGAACACATTTCAGAACACAAAACTCTGAATCAACAACACATTCCCTGAGTATGTTGTCAAAGAACTTGACAAATGGAAAGAGTGGGCTTAGTAATAAACATGATACATGTAGCACTCTCTGCGTTGAAGGCCTCAGTACAGTGAAAGGGCACTTAAGCACAGCATACATGGCGTACATAAGCCTACAGGGACAGAGGAAATGTGTTCATCCAAACACAACCTGGTACATTCACTGTCTCATGTATCCAGCACATGGGGAGAAAGCCCATGTTTTATGTTCAGGTCAGGTCTAATGCATGGAGAAATACATCCACTGAACATAGCTGGGGAAAAGGGAAGTAAGGAAACAGTTATGACAAATCATACAAACAAAAAGAACATTTGACATTCCCATAACCAGAGACTGCAGCTGGTTATTTCACACAAATAGATAGAGACACATATAAGGAGAGGACGACATTCCGGGTATAAAAATTGGGCCCCAGCTTTAGCGGCGGCACATTCTCTGTCCAGCCATGGATGCAGCTGCCATTGAACTGTAAAAAGGGGGGAAGAAACGTCTTCAGATGGTAAATGAATAAAAAGAAGAAAGAAAACACAATGGCATCTTTAACAGCCATGAAGGATAGAGAGATAAATAGATAAGAGACGTCAGTTTTGGCACTGGTCTTTCGGGAGAGGATGGATGGCGGACACACAGGAGAGATGGCAGACAGGGCAATATGGCTGAGAGACAATGGTCATATCCAGGAGGTCAGTTACACATCCTCACAACTTACCCGCTTTGTTAGAGTCAGAGGATGATGAGAGGGAGAGGAAGGGTAAGAGAGGAGAGAGTCAGAGAGCAAAGAAGAGAGAGAAAGAGAGTGACGGGGAGACAAAAGTACACAAAATGTTAATGAGTTAATAGGCAATTAAAACGGCTCTAAACATCACACACGCTCACATATATCTCACAATGGAGGACATTCGTTCACAGGAGCATCTGTAGATCAATCAAAAAAAACAAAAAAACAAACAAAAAAAAGAAAACAAGTCATCTTCTACAATGCAGTCCTGACCAACATCTCGTGCAGCAGAGGAAATGAGAAATGCACTGAAACACAGAAAGACCCCCTCCACCGGCCTTACATTCAAATGCTCAGTTACATTCAGATACTTTGTCGTTACTTCTTGAAGAAAAAAAAAAAAAAAAAAAAAAACCAAAGCAAAAAAAACACACCACCAATGAGATCACTGCGGTATTGATCGATCAAGATGCTGAAATGGAAAAATAGTGCAGGCAGCTTAATGGCATGCAGTGCGGAGGAGGCGCCAAGATGCAAGGTGGAGGTGTGGCCGTAATCCCGGACACCGCTATGAAGAAGTCAGTGCAGTGGAGGAAAAAACAGCACATTTGTCAACATACAACGAACGATACTCTCTATTGATCGACTACATGGGAGGCAAAGTTATCCGTCATGACAACTCAATGTGCACTTCGAGCAAATGACATTCATCATTTGGCACCGGGGGCATGACAAATGCACACAAACACACACACACACACGCACATCCTGCAGCACTCCTGCTAAAAGATATGATATGTGACGGGGTTCCCCTTTCTCCTGCAGGGCAGACACACGCCCTGATTCGAGCCTGAGTGTGATCTATGTGTGGTGTGTGAGGAAAAGCACATCTATAGCTTCCAAACTGGCAAACTAGCTTAGTGAGATTAATTGGTTTTTCAGTCGGGATCAATAGTCTGACTTTGGCTCTGTGTCTGAATACAGTGAGGTTAATCTCCTGGACACTGATCCAGCTTCTGCTCTCTATTGATCCTGATCTCAGTGTGGGTTATGATATTACATACGCTACGGCCGTGCTTGCACAGAGGGAGAGAGCTAAAGGTAAACACAGGAGGCAGATGCAGCCTCTGTGTGCTTAAGGTCAGACTGGACTATGCACTTTTCAGGCAGCAGTGAAAGATGCTTCTCTTAAAGATGACAGCTAACCTAATATTGCCATTATGTTAAATGGGCTGATTTGACTGTGTCTGTGAAAATGCTACTAAGGGACTGTTTAGATGTCGTGTTTAGTTTCTGTTTGGTGGTGACAAATGATGTTCTCCCTCGACCAAAGCTTACTTCTTTTTCAACCTGCGGTCCTTCTCCGCTTGAGTTCCCAGCTTTCCCACCCACATGTCCTGGCCCGCAACGTCTGCGTCCATCATGGTCGCTGAGATGAGAGGAGGAACAAAGGAC
>JAPZDX010000015.1:15602159-15613879 GCA_029783625.1 Naso annulatus | reverse complement strand
ATGACAGTTTACTTAACATTGCCATTATGTTAAATGGGCTGATTTGACTGTGTCTGTCAAAATGCTACTAAGGGACTGTTTAGATGTCGTGTTTAATTTCTGTTTGGTGGTGACAAATGATGTTCTCCCTCGACCAAAGCTTACTTCTTTTTCAACCTTCGGTCCTTCTCCGCTTGAGTTCCCAGCTTGCCCACCCCCATGTCCTGGCCCGCAACGTCTGCGTCCATCATGGTCGCTGAGATGAGAGGAGGAACAAAGGACGTCAGTTAAAATATTCTGAAACTGATCATGTATATTAAGAAACAGATCTGATTTATGTAACACTGTAATCTTTATTTGTTGTTAGGAATTAAAGGACCATACCAGTGTTACTACATCGGCCACATAGGTTACATAAACCCCACCCATTTTACCCAAAACAGCTTTATTTATGAGATATTGCATTTGTTTACATTTTGTCCATAAATTAATAAATGTCACAAAAAGTACCTGAAAATGTGTGACGTTAGTTTAAAAGAACATTTGCGTCAAAATCCTTCTTCACACCAATATTTGAGCCAGGAAGGCAACATTTGTAAGGAACTATTTTTCCAGGCATAATAACTTTTGTCTCCACAGCTCCTCTCTCTCTCTCTCTCTCTCTCTCTCTCTGATTTTTCACCAAATAAACACAGACATTCTCTTTAAAAGACTGAATAATTTAAACCTAGCAATTTTCACGTGTCCTTTAGTGTTTCTACACCCTGTTTCAACATGAATGGCAGTGAATAGGGTTTAAAAACGCAGCCTGAGATCTACTAAAGTGTAGAAGATAGGGGTGATCTCTGCTAATGGTAAGAAGTCAAAAATAGACTGGTATAGTCCTTTAAGAAGTTTTGAGTTCCACATGCTTAGAAGACAAGTTTAGAATTTTATGTAGAATAACTTTTATTTCTGGAATAAATCATTGATAGCGGCCCCAAACCACGTGTCCTGTGCCCACCTTGTGGATCTACCATGACCTGTCTGTGTGCCAGATGCGCCAGTCTGCCCTTCTCCTTCTTTCCAAAAAGCCGTCCGATGGAGGATTTGATGCCCTTCTTCTTCGGCTGTTTGTGGAGGGAGTCTTGGCTGCTGGCGACGCTGCTTAGTGCGCTGGCCTCAGCCTCCAGAGAGGCCACAATCCTGAGGACATAAACATGCACAGACAGCTTTGTTGTTACAAAGTCAAGTTTTATTTTCAAGGTCAACATGTTTAGATTTTCATTAGTAAACCTCGTGTAAAAAGGTGATTTCTTTTTTAATAGATAAATAAAAACATTGGACAGTTTTTTTCAACATCTTAATTTACATTTGCAGTCCTCTCAGTTACCTTCTTTTTAATACCTTTCTCTGCTTTGTTCTCCTCTTGAATATGATTTCCTGTGCAGTGTAATTGAAGTACTCGCTGCTTTTCCCAACTTCATTTTTTAAGCTTATTTAGTCCTTCCAATTACTGAAAACTCATCTTATACTGTTGCCACTGCCTGTGAATTTCAGTTTGAAAAAGTACCCAGATTATCTCTACAAGTGCTAAAAACTAATCATGGCTTATATAGAGCTAAATTGGACGTGTCTGTGCTGGAAGCAGACCATCTCATTTTTATCCAAAATAAAAAAAAAAAGAGGCAGAGCTGAAGATGAAGCTCAAATTCTGCAAAAAAAGGAAGGGAGAAAAGCAATCAAACCAAAAAAACTGCACACATCCACTGAGATTTCCTCACTCACCCTCGTGCGTCGTTGTGCGAGGAGGCTGGCAGTGTGTGTGTCATTCGGACTGTGCGCGGCGTTGGAGGCGGGGACGTCTCACACTTGATGGTGGCCTTGTCCTCGCGGCCATCCTCATCCACCGCTGCTATCTGAGGGACGAGAACACATGAAAAGTGACCCTGGGATGCTGGTAAATAACCTGTTTATCCAGAGTGTCATTGCAGCTCTGTAGCAGTATTGCGTTTTAGAAAAATCACAATAAAATGTGATGACAGAAGCAACACTGCATGTACCTTTCTCCTGTGTTTCCTCAGATCACTGGGCTGTTGGGTAGAGAGCAGACAATCGTTAGGATCCATGTGGACGAGAACATGTCCATGCTGGTCATAAATTAAAGGCTATTGGCTCATTCATATAATTATCATACACCATTAGATGCTCATGAGCCTTTGCCCGATACCAGAGCATCAATTTCCAGATCAATACAGAAGGAAAAAGACGGACTGGTAAACAACTCATTTTAACAATCAATAAAATCAAAGCCTTATTTCTTTAAAAGCCTCTGAGACCCTTCTCTTCCTCTGGTGCATTATGGGAGCATGTATGAATATTTTTTTAGAGGTCTCTCTTCTCTGATGGGCACATCTGGAGTGTTTCAGCCTCAGGTAAATGCGAAGAGAGTTGTAGAGGAACTGAGCTGTAAAATATATTATTGTCTATTCTGGGAGGAACTGTTTGCCGTCCCTTTGACATCTGGGCCGCCTGATGACAGCTGACGGAGTGAGACAGCTTGTGTCACGACTTTGCCTGCATGCTAATTTAAAGCAGCAAGTCCTCAAACATTAATGTCTTCTGTGGCTGTACAGCTTCACACATAGAAATACTGCAAAAAAAAAAAAAAAACAGAGCAGCTGATGTTACAAAACTATTAATTACCACTTACTAAAACTACCACCTCTGCGTAAGCTGCTTGCTTCGTACAATAGAGTTAGATGTTTCATATACAATGCATCTCTATGTACCTACAAAAGTGATACTATCTTAAAAAATTAAGTCTTCAATGCTCAAGCGTTTGCATGTACAGTACAGTAAATCCCTTATGACCATAAATCACAGGACTACAAGCTAGAATCAGAGACGATTTTTGCAGTTTTGCATCTCGTAGAAATCCACGTCACATTTCACACTAGCTGGTGCTCTTGTAATGATCATCAGTCTTTTAAAAAGTGTGATATCTCAGACGCCACTTGTCTTGCATGAGACTGAACCTGGTCACATGATGCTGTACATCTTGATAGCGTTCTGCAGTGTAAAAGAAAAGACGTGACTGTAAATGCTGTCAGTCAAATTTATCTTAAACTCTGCTGACTGTGTGTTTTGTCTTTTTTTCAACCAAATGAATCACAATAAAAATACATGTGAAGGGAGGTGAAGACAAAGTCTGTTACTGTAACAAAAGCACACAAAAAGAGCAATTAACCCGCACACATTTTTCTGTTTATTGCAAAATAACATTAAGGTACATTACTGTCACCTGCTGTGCTGGATTATTTACATGATTTACAGGTATTTTTTTCAACATGATATCAATAACTTTTTTTTAAATGTAGTAACAATAATAATAGTCAATTATTGTCAACATATATTTTGTTTTTGGATGTTTTTTGTTGTCTGGTTTGTCGTCTTTGATTTTATTTCTTACCACAAAATTGAACAATGGTTATTGTCCACACACCTCATTTATAAACATACAGCGCTGATGTCACCGGTTTGGCACAATGTTTGACTGTTGACCAACATTTCCAACTATGAAAAGCCGTAATTGTTTTTGAAAGTTCACTCAAGGTCGGATTTACTCTTAGTGAACACTTAGACTCGTGTAATTAACTAAAAACGACTCAAACTATCTACTTTAGTTCATTTTCTGTCTCAAAATGTAGCTGAATTTTTGGTTGTAGATTCCATTTAAACTTCCTGAAGTCTACATGTAATAAAATAACTCACCAGTGTCATCACCCCCATGCGCTCCATATCGCGGGCAGGGCTTCGAGGATCAAGTTTGGGCGTGGAGTGTCCGCTGGGTGGGGAGGAGGAGGCCAAAGAGGAAGCGGTGGCTGAGGCAGTGATGGAGGCTCCGTGGTGGTGCATCCGAGCCAGGTTGAGGCCCTCGAGGCTGACGCTGGCCACCCGGTTTTCGATCTCCTCCGCCCGCAGCTCCGTCGACTCCTTCTCCTCCTGGATCAACCTTTGGAAGACAAAGGAGGACAGGAGAGGAAAAGATCACGGTAGGTATTTGTCCTTCAAATGGTTCTGAAGATTTGGCCGCAGAGAGCTAAATAAATCTCCACTCTTATTTCCAGGCGTGCATGATATCAGTCTCGCTGTTGCAGGGTTTAACCTTCTCTGTGGAGGTCTTTGCTGGTGGATTTCTGGAGATTCGCTGAACAAATCCCATTAAATACCTACAGTACAAGGCAAACTAATTAAAGTCCATAGTGAGGAGATAAAAGGCTAAAAGTCAGGTCATTAGCTTTAACACACCCAGGGTCTAACTTTGTAATTAGCCGAGAGCTCGACTCCTTGTATTCATGATCACTATCTGTCATCAGGCTTGAATTAACTCCTGAAAGAATCGTGGCACTGCAGCTGTTGATGGGGATGTAAATTAGCAAAGACCAAAAGCACGTTAAGAGCCCTTGAAAGAAAGACCAAGTAAAGTTGTGCCTGGGGTTATGAATACTTATCAGCACAGGATAATTATGGCATTAACAAGCAAGAGGCAGATCACATCCCCCAAAACACTGAGTGCATACGAGGAAAGTGTTCAAAGTGCTCAAAGACGGGAAAAGCGATCTTCAGACCAATCGATACCTCCGAAGGAGTGTGACAGATTTCTGGATGCCAAGGCTGTCAGAAGCAACGTTCTAAGCCTTAGTTTAGCCTATTTAGGGGAAAACACGTGTCTAAAAATATCCTTATAATAAAGGTGGAGAGTTGATACAGGATTATACAGCACATTTACTTGAAAAACTTCTCTGTGATACCTTTTTCATCCGCATAAATACAAGAAAATATTCTCACTTGGGTGTTATGTTATCCAAAAAGTATTGATTTTAGCTAGAATATCATTGCAGAAGCCAAGAATAAGGCAAAATTAATACACATTACTTAAAAGCAATGAACGTACAGTTATTTGTTGGGAATTAATCTGACAACAGGATATCACCCCAAAGTAAGAGACGTTTTAATTTATCCGCAGTAAGAAAATCCAAACGCATCAGCTTTCATGACCTTAAAAACATATCGTGTTAACTGGATTTGAAGTTAAATGGATTAGAGGCACAATAAGTACAGGAAGCAGATCAATATGTCTGTGAATCAGTCTGCGTCTGTCTGTGTCAGGTACCGAATCTCCTTGTTGATTGCGTCCAGCTGCTCCTGCAGCATCATGGCCAGAGTTTGTGCGTCAGAGTGGCCGCTGGGTGAGAGCAGGTCCATGGAGCTGAACAACGTTTCTCTGTCGTCGTCGTCGATGTCCGACATCTCTGTGTCGCTCTCAAAGTGGTGGCCTCCCAGAACCCCGAGCTGCTGTGAGCGCCATTCGTGCTCCCCGAGCGATTTCGCCTGCAGAGAAACACAAGAACACATTAAGCTTTGTGTGTGATTTAATTAACCGAGCACCTTCAGATCACTTCGGTTAACAGAAATACAGGCAACAAAACAACGTTATGGAAACACATTTTATTATACTACAAGTTGCTTTATTGTCCTGACAGAACAGGTTATTATCTTCTATTATCCATTTTTGCTCTTTTTATGTCTCAACATGTGACCTGCTGAGTTTGTGGTCTCCTTAATTTAAAAGTGAGGCCATTTACCCTTGAAGCTATAAATCAGCTGTATGGTAAACTATTATCATAAACGCTGGATAGGAATAGTAACATGCTGGGAGAAAATAGCTTGACTCTGTTTGATAATGATCGACCATTTGAGCAGCTTCTACACTTTGAAGCAAATATGAAGTAGTGGTGAAAGCATAAGCACTGTTTTTTTTTACTGCAAGGCACAGAAAAGGCAGATGAAGGCAGATGAGAAAGGCAGTGTTGCTCACCTTGGTTTCACGCAGACCTATTCGACCTCTCCTCGGCCGGCGGATGACCTTGGCTGAGCGGTAATGGTCCGACTGGGTTTCAGCCAGAGATCCCAACGAGAATCTGAGCTCGGCTGAAGTGTCCAGATGAGACCTGAGACAAAACTTTTATCAGTAAAACTCAAATTTCATAGAGTGTGCGCTTGCAATAAAACATCACCTGGGACTGAAGCCTGAGCAATGAAGAAGATTACAAAAGATGAGACACAACGACATAATAATGTTCACAGTTATACAGACAGTGAAACATTCAAATCTTGTGTTTTGGTACCCAAAGTGTAGCTAATAGTCACAGTGATGTGGTGTAAAGTGTACTTCTTGAAGGATCAGGGCTAGTTATGCATGCCTCCACGGCTGCAAATTGTTTGTCTGTTGAGGATATTATTGCTGCTACTGTCAACACATCAGCTCTGTAATATGAGAACTTCATGCAGCATGAAAGGGAAGCCAGAAAACATCCAAGAATAGATGTGGAGAATTCAGAGATAGCTGTGTTTCTAAGAATAATGCCGAACAGGACTGCAACTAGAGACAGTGTATCTGTATTCATGCATTTTATTTGCTTCTTGTTTCATACAAAACAAGGGTTGGGTTGATTACACTGGGATCAATTTGAGTCTTTTTGGTGATGGAGACGCTTCTTTCACTGTAGCTACATGAAACATTAAGCAAGTTTACAGGGTAGTGTTCCCTTTTCTGGCCTTTTCTAAGTATCCAGAAGCTTATTTTTTTGTTCACGTGCTCTAATGTTAGCTGTAAACATTAGCATGTCCAGCTACCTGACTGCTATTGTAGAATTACGTGCAGAATAAGGATCAAAATTAGGACTACTGCAACGTTACAAGAGGCTATATCCTCTCTGAAGCCAACTGCTGATCTAGTGACTGATCAGCTGACGTTGGTAACTGACAGGAAATGAGAAGACTGTTAATAGGTGAGGGTGTGCAAGCTGTCCTATTTGTGTATTTGTAATGTGTTTGGTATGTCTTCTTCTCTTGTATTTTATCAGGGCACTCAAGGAAAAAGGTTGTGCATTACCGCCACCAACTGCAGAAAAATGGGATTATCTAAATTCAGCTGTACGTACTGCCTGGTCATTTTACTGTGTCCATGCCATAAATACTGTTGATATGATATTTATCTGAGCATTGATTTGCTGATGTTGCTGTCATTCATATATCTCTATACATATGTTCTTTTCTTAACACCTAACTGCCTTTTGCACCTCTGGTTAGAAGCTAAACTGCACAAAAACAAGAAAGCTGAATCTAATCTTATCTTTGAATTGTTTTGTTTAATTATGAAGTCAACATGAAGATAAACAAAGTATGTATCAGTATTTACACCAGAGTGAAATGAACACACTTGAGATGTACAGCACATGCAGCTGAAACTAGATAAAGCCTATTTTTTCTGCACTTGGTTGACGTAGTCCTTCAACTTCACAGCAGTCTTAAAAACAGTGTAACCAGATGTATGATAATTATCCTATTTGTACGATAATTTTGTCTTCTGTACGATGTACGATCAATGATGCTGAAAGACCGAAAGTACAATAATTTTGCAGTTTCTCTGAGTGAGTTCAGTTCCCTTTGGTGAAACACTGAAACCATGTGCAGATATGGTGCTTTTGAATAAAAGGGGTAACAATGGAGGGAGTGATCATGTAATAAGATGCAGCTGACTGTTGCGTGAAGCACACAGTTGGCATCTTGTTCAAAAGACAGAACCTCCATGCTGTTACGCCAATGTGGTGCACAGACGTAGTTTTGCCATCGTGTAGTTTTCAGGCCCTTTTTCATTAAATAAAAAAAAAATTTAATATATATGATCATTTTTACTAGATATATAAGCTAATAATTTCAGCAGGCAAAATCAGCCATCATTAGATAAGAGCAGAAAGTTTCAGTATATCTGTCTGAAATCAACCCATTATTTTGAAAACAATAAAAACAAAGTATTTGGAGCTGTAATTTCGACCCCGTTGTCATTGTGAACTGCGACTGTGCCGTGCAAGAACAGGCAGCACGGGTGGTCAAGCTTAACTGACAGTTTTACGAGCTCAAAGTTCATTAGACATTTTCAGGGTCTAGTGGTCTAAAGTCATATATGGCTGCAAAAAAACCCACAGACGTCAAAGCTTAATGCACGTACCGTGACAGGGTGGGTTCTGTGAGGGAGCCTGCCCTCAATCTGAACTGGTCGAGCTCTGACCGCAGTTTGTCAATCTCCTCTGCCAGCTGAGTCTGGATGAAACAATTTGACAAGAAGTGATTACAGTTCAGTTTCCAAGTATATACCAAGTATATACCACACTAGTCATACGACTGTCTTCATGTCAACACTGGAGGGACATGACTGAGTATCTTCACATGGCTGAAAACTGACAGACAAAGTAATGCTGTTGTGCTTTTTTATATGCTGCTTAGGAAATTCATCTCATTATCTTCCCCCCAGGCGAGAAGCCATAAATATTCAACCACAGAGGCTTATTAAAATAATAACTTATGCCAACAAGCAACCTCATTATTTCTCTTTTAAAAGGTATTTTATTAAGTCACGATCATCACATCTCGATCTCTGCAACCTACTTTTTCTTGTATTGACTCCTCGTACTGTTTTCTGTAACCTTCAGAGTCTTGGATTAAAAGATTCTGCAAAGAGAAGAAAAACAAAGGCGGAGGTGATAAAATCCATCTTATCCTGACATTCATTGCACAGAATTGATATTAATGGGTTTCCGTCGACATGGCAGCCATCTTTAACCTTCTCCTCCAGAGCTGCCATCCTCTCCTTCAGGTGCAGCTGCAGACGCTCGTTGGACTCTGTGAGGAGTCTGTCCACCGTGTCCGAGAGTCGCTTGTTGTGCTCTTCGTTCATCTTTTCTCTCTGTCGAGCCTGGACGGATAAAGGACACAATACGGTGAGGAGCGCTATTTCAAAGTTGTTGTTTCTTTTGATTTGATTGTAAAATTCTAAAAAGCTAGAATGATCAACCTAAGTTCATCAAATCATTTTCATAAAAAGCAGAAAAATTAGACGCTTTGGGGCTTTTATCTGCTGTTAATCATCTTGTTACCCCTGAGATGGGACCTGTGACCCCTTTGCTGTCATTTTCCCGTGGTTGTGAATCAGAGTTTTAAAAAGATGCTATTTGGAAACAACAGCTGTATAACCTTGGAATGAATTTTGCAATTAGAATTAAGACTGTTTAAGCCTTGTTGAGGCCCTCTGTGATATGTCTTTTAATTTCTGTATGTATTTTTGATTTATTCTATTTTATTTTTCTTTTATTCATTCATGATCAACCTATTTATTAACATCTATTTGTTAAAGATTTCTCCATTCCACTGAACTCCTTGGCATACCTCATTTTATTCTATTGAATTTTATTCTCATTTGATTAATTACTCCTTTACTTTGTGCCTTCATGTCACTGTGTGTTTTAGTATGTGTGCAAAGTGAGCAGTTCAAACAAATTGCTCTTGGTGGGACTGATAAAGTTGGTCTATTGTTTTAATCCCATAATTCAAACAAGTTCTTCTAGCATCTTTTTCACACAGCTCTGTGTACATATGCGAATCAACCAATAATTTTTCTTAACTTTTTTATTTTTATGGGAACCTCTGTCACCCTCCAGGTGTTTGTGAAACTCTTCCTTCTGTTTTTTCCAATCTGCAAATTGCCTAGGATATGTTGAAAAATTGAACTTGCAGCAGATTTTAGACAGGCTGTTTGCACTGTGTTCCGCAGGAAGTTAGCATAAAATAAAAAAGCTCACAGACACATTGCCATATTGGGCTAACATTGTTAGAATTCTAGTTGTGCAACAAAGGGTGAATACATTGTAGTTTAAACCTGCTTCACATCTTGCGTTGTGGTTTCTATCTGTCAGCAAAAAAGACATTTCCTTGCTTTTGCATACTCTGTATATTATATAGATTTACTGTATGTACACAAACCTTTGTGCAAACAGGTTTCAAATGTGGTTTCTATTCTGCAAGAGAAATTTTCTGACGTTAAGAATATATATTTTTTGCAGTTTCCCTTCTTTATCAAATTATTTATCTTCTGGTATGTGATTATACTATAAAAATGTGACTTTGAAGGAGACCTTAGCTCATGATTGCATCATGTGTGAGCATTTTACAAACCAGTGTGTGTGAAACATTGCTTTGGTCGAGTGTCACTGGTGATAAATCAGACATCGTGTCATCAGTCACAGCCGCCTCAAGCTGTCAGGCTCACACAGGAGTGGCTGCCTGGTTAACGCTGCCTGGCACGACGCCTCCGCAGTGACTCACCCGTAGCAGCTCCTGGTTCTTCTCCTCCAGCTGGCATTCCAAGTGCCTCATTCGCTCCTCGATGCTCCCGTGACGCTCCTCCGCCTACACATGGATCACAGCATAGACAGGACAAAAGAGGGCACGATGATCTGCTGACGATCTGCGTGACAGCCTGACGGGCAACAAAGAAAAGCAGTGGCGACGACACAAGCCAAAGCCTCTATCCCAAACTCAAAGATGGATGTCTATCATTTCAAAGCATACAGTAACTGCAGAGAGAGCTGGCTTAAACAAAGGGGTGAAGAGGAGAAAGATGGAGAACGAGGCCACCAAAGGACAGAATGAGAGAGGAAGAGAGCTCCTCCAGCGCTGCCAAGTATGAGCTCCAGCCAGAAGTGCCATGCAGCTGTCCCATGGTGGTAGAACAGCCAGAGCAGAATCCCAGTAAACACGCCCGCCACAAAACACTAATAAGATAAATGAATGGAATCTGCTCTCTACAGGAGTTGGCAGTAGCTGTGATGCCCTGTGGGACTACCTTCCTAAGAATGGAGTTCAAGTCTTGGAGTTTAGCTTCCATAACAAAGTGATAATCATCAGGGGAAGAAGAGGAGCTGGAGTCAGACTACGTGGCCGAGGAAGAGGAGAGGGACATGTTGAAACGTCATGACATGACACCACGTGCACACTTACACACAGGTATAGGGCATCTGTGGGAATCTGTCAACAGTGTGGGCGTTCATGTTCCTGTGTGTTCCCACCTTGGTGAGGGCTGCTATCCTCTGGGCCAGTTCAGCCTCCACCTCCGGCAGCGTCTCCGCCTTCCTCATGGTCTGTTGGAGCTTCTGCTCTGCAAGCTCCAGCCTCTCCTGTAGCTGCCTGTTCTTCTCCTCCATCTGTGCACACAAACATTAACACTGACATTTGTAAGATTTATGAGATTCTGGACCCTTTGAAGATGGTCTTTAAACGTCTAAATTGCCCGGCGATGCAGGCACCGATGGATGTCAATCAAACTGTAAATCTGGAATGCAACTGCCACTTAAACTTAAAGAGAAAGCACTTAAAGTTATTTGAAGATTAAACCCTTATTTAGATAAGAAATTAAATTCTTCTTGAGGTGTCAGCGGCCTCTCTATTCTGTTTGTGCACTGCACTGAGGGACAACAGTGTTCATCAAAAGCACAAAAAGGGAGTGGGTTTATTATGCATAGGGACACATTATATTTATTTTGGAAGTGAGAAACAGCTTATGCCTTTTAAGCCAATGCAGGGCCTTTGAAGCTGGGGTAGGCAGTTTATTTTTGGTGTCATTGGGGAAAATTTTCAATAATAACCTTTCAGCGTTTTGTAATTAAGGTGGTCTGAAAGAACACTAGACTTCTGCACCTCTCCTTGGCTCTGTGTTCAGATCATGATGGGGACTTTTCAGCCAACTACAGGTCATTTCAGAGAGTGTGCGTTCCTATTGGCTGCTTCACGCTGTGCTTTTTAAGGCTGAACATACTTTCCGCGTTGCACATCCGGGTCGTCCACGGACTTGTCTGCTTGTGCGG
>JAPZDX010000015.1:15508175-15524701 GCA_029783625.1 Naso annulatus | reverse complement strand
CAGTCCAGTGGGTTCAGAGAACTGGCAGCAAACGTATCCCATGAGAGAAATCTCATTGGATGGGGCTCTAACACCAGGCACTTACAGAGGCTGCACCATAATGTACCAGTGTTTCCTTCATTCCTCCTTGTTTCAATGCAGAAACAGAAAGGAGCTGTTGTTTGTTTCAACTATTTTCATGTTAATGTTGAACCAGACTTAAATATCTCAGCAGCTTGAATAAATTGGTGTAACATTCATGGTCCCCAGAGGATGAATTCTACCGACTTCGGTGATCATTAACTTGTCCTCTACTGCCAAAAGATGAACATTTGTGCTTAGAAGTTCAATGCAGCAAGCCTACATGCTAAATTGCTCTGGAATTTGATGCAGACATTCATGTCCCCTTAAGGATAAACTGTAATGACATATTCCTCTAATACTCATTAGGTCAAATTTATTTAATTTGTCTAAAACTGCAAAACTAAATTGATATTCCATGTTTTCCAGCTGCACTTTATGTTAACATTGATCACCAAATGTTACCACGCTAACATGCTAATATAAGATTGTGAACAAGGTGTTATATCGGTTAAATAACAGCATGTTAGCATTGTCATAGTTAACGTTAGCATGCTTACTCTAGATCAAAGAAACTCTGAGCCGCTGCTAGCCTTGAGCTGCTAGCATGCTTGCATGTTTTTAATGCTGCTCCAAACCATAACAGTAACAAAAGACGTGAACACCCACACTGATGAACTGTTAAGCTGTGCAGCGATGATCATCACAGGATCAAATCACAAAAGTTGAATATTTTGAACTTGCAACGGATGCAAAAATCGCCTCCAAATTTGCAGCGATCTTGTCACGCTACAGCTCCGTCGCGGCGCCCAACGCGATTTCACATCATGCCATTGACTTTGTATGTAATTTCATGGCGCCACAAATTAAATATGCTTTTGGTGTGTACACAGCTTCAGGTTCAGCAGGTTAGGTTCATGCTGCAGCGGTGTCTGCAGTTTGGCAAAATTGATCTTGATGACCTGCTACTGCTGGACAATGTGCAGAGAAACAAAAAGAAACCCCAGGGACATGGGATCATGAAATTGTTTAGACGAGAGAAGTTTGACACTTTGCTACAAAGGTTGTCCTCTTTAGAAGACAAATTTTATTTATAATTTCACATGAGTCAACATCAATTATCCTGACAAACCAAAGAGGACATCACTAAGGACAAACAAACTTCAGAGATCTAGAGCCAAAGATTAATGTTCAGGTGTGATTTGCAGCCTAATTTTATGTTATATAAGAGTTTAACATAGTTACGCAAGGCTACCATAGTCAATATCAAGTGACAGTGTTTTCTAACAATTAGCTTGCATTAAAGAGACAGGCTACAATTAGAAAATAATATTATGAGCAGTGCACTTCTGCAACATTATCTTGTTTCAGATGGATTTTGATTGGTGGTTTCTATTCATCAAATCCCTCTGAAAGTTGTCCCACACATAAGTGTTCGCCACTGTCTTAATCATTGCAGTTACAGGGCAGACTCTTGCAGATAATCTTGCTATAAGATAATCCTGCACCTTTGTCAATTTTTAGCTAGTTAATCACAAAACTGCAGCCACGATGGAAGCACTGTCACTTTGTTCCTACGCTTCACGCTCATGTGCCACCTCTGTTGTCTGTAAATGTCATAAAGGAGATGTCGGCTGAGGGTCGGAGCAAAAAGCAAAAAAAACTGTGGACACAGCTGTGCGGCAGATTAACGAGCTTCCAAACTAGGCAAACTCTGACACTTCTGGGTGCGTGTTTGCAGAGCCTGGCGGTGAATACTAAAGCAACCGAATAACTTCATCACCCCGATGAAACCACTGAGGCTTCAAACGGTACCTACTTTGCAATTTAATTTGATTTGCCCCAGCCGGATTTATAATTGCAAACTAGGAAGGGCAATCTGATAAAAGGAACATCATTAGGATTTGGTAAACAATCTGACAGGAACTGTGTTCAAAATGGCTGCACTGATGTGGCATGACCCAATGCAGTGATGCATGCTTTTACCTAAACAAGCATGACAGATCTTATAACACCTCAAGGGTGGAAAAACATGAGCTGTGAGTTATGAGTATCAAGCCGCCCGATACTGCCTTTCCCTACAATTCCTTTTTATGGGGATTTCCTGGGACTATCATCTGTAAGCGAGGACGCCTTTGATTCTGTGATATCAGAGGAGCTTCTTCCAACAGGTACGAGCCTTCGGGGAAACTGTCTTCACTAATGATTTGACATGAAAAGGCAAGGCGAGGTTTACGACGCCTCAGACAAACACCAAAGGGGAAAATCTTCAAATGTGGAAGTCACAGTGGCTCTGCAGGGCAGACGAACATGATATTGGTTGAAGAGAGTTAAGAGGCGCGGATAACGATTCTGTGCCTTATTGGGTTTTTGCAGCCCCTGGCCTTTCTTTGTTGTTTATTGTAAAAACAGAAACATCCAACATATCACAGCAGTGGCAAAACAAACGTGGGGGGAAAAAAAAAACCTTAAACTTGCAAGCAGAGCCGAGACGCTTGGCTCCGTCGCTGGCCCAGATTGCGAGGAGACTGATGAGGCAGGTGTATTTCTACATAAACATTTCATCTGAAAACTGAGCTCCCATCAGCTCTTCAGCTCACTTGAAAAGCAAACCACAGCCCTCTTTCCTCTCGTCTCCTGTGAAGCAGCGGCGTCTGAAATCACGCTGACTGCACCTGGATGCCAAAATTCAACCATCACCACCTTTTTATTTTTTTTAACCCCTTTCATATCGCAAAAGGCAACCCAGCAGCTTCTTGAAGACCGCTGTGAAAATCTCGCCCGTTGCAACATTTTCCTTCCCTTCCTCCTTCCACCCACAGAAAAAAACAGAAAGTGCTGGCTTGGATACAAGAGTCATGTGGAACACACTCGATCAATATCCACTGACACTGCTTGATTGCCATGCACAGGGCTGAAATATGCATGGGTAGCCTACAGTAATCAATGTAGGCCACTGTGCACGTTTGTCCTTATTTCTCTTTAGGAACAGGGTGAACACAATGGAACTAGAGCACAATTCAAATATAGATATACAGCGGGTGAGATACAGTCTGCTAAGCATGAATAATTGAGCATCATTATACAGTAGCAAGATGAAGATGAACTCTGAATTCTACTTTCTCACTCTCAGATGTTTTATTAACAAGTTGACGTGTGAAACCATTGAAATTCTGCTGCGATTTTCTTTTTTTTATGCTCTTACAGTGGAACTGCAGAAGTCCCTTATGTTTCACGGGCTCTATGATGACTGAGCGCACGTTTTGACTCCTGATCAGCCACTTTGCTTTCACTTTACTGCACTTTTATCCGACAGCATTGCTCTAGATCCACATGAAATGCAAACAGTAGTAGACAGCACTACAGATCCAATACATAGTTGTCAAAAAATAAAAAAACAAAAATCAGGATGGAGCTCATGTAAGAGTCTGAGTCCGTCTCACATGCAGGTAGGAAACACCCAACACTCACTGCTCTGCAGCAGACACAATATGCCACAATTAAAGCCATTTAAACAGCAAAGAGCCCCACAGGAAAAGAAGACGTAAGCAGCATCAAAATAAGAAGCAGCTGACATGTGAGTGATGATGCACAGATGGGTGGTGGACGGAAATGTGAATCACGCTGTTAACTTGCCTGGAATGTGTAAAACCTCGTCCCGTTCGGCGGGTGCACCTTGGGGGAGTTGGTCCCCGTACTCATGTCTGAGAAAATCATAATCCCTTTGATGGGCAAACAATCCAGAGCTGGTCCGGTGCTGTTGTTGTTGTTGTTGTGGTTGTTTTCAAATCAGCAAAACGAGATGTGCTGCACGGAAGCGAGGCGAGCGCTCGGATCAGCCCCTGACCCGACGCTGCGCTCCCGGCATCAGATGGCGGCGAGCTCCGGTGAGATGCGCAACGCCCCGAGGGAAAGAGACCCGTGATGGCAAAAGTGCAAACAAAGCACCTCTCTGCTCCTCTGTGCACGTCTCTCCTCTCGGATGGATGATTATTCTGAGCGCCCTCGCCGTGATTTGCCTGGAGAGTGAAACCGGCGGAGAGACAGCGGCTCCATGGTTTCCCGACCCCCGCTGCAAACAGCTCTGCCAGCGGCTGGGATGCGTCCGTCTGCGCGCGGATTATCACCTCCCTCCTCGTCTGACTTCACCAATAATCAGTCAGAGCATCACCGCGCGGCTCCGCCAGCACGCACGGGGCGACTCTATTGGCAGGAACGGCGCACGTTCGCTCTGTTGTTACACTGTAAAAATGTCCAACTGTGACAAAGAATGCTGGGTAAAGAAATCACTCCCATAGAAAATGACTCATGTAAAGGAAAAAAACTACCATTTGAGAAATTAAAGTAGGCTAAGTAAAAATAAAAGGTACCTGTTTAATAAAATTCCATTTTAATATTAATTTGAAAAAAATTATTAACTTTTTTAAAATTTAAACCCCAAAAAGACCCCAAAAGCTACAAAATTGTACCATATTGTGACATTAAAGATTAATATTACACATATAGATTATGTCTTATCAATTAATATTTTTTAACAGCATCAGTGCGCGAAAATAAATCTTATCTGAAAACATAAAATAAAATCTAATAAAACAAAGTTATCACAGATTATTATTATAAAAATATACATTTGCAGTGGAAACGTGTCGTTACTCCTGATAATATTTTACTTTGGAGACAAAAAACATTTTAAATATCTAGACCGGATGATGATGTCAAAGATGCAATTTTTGCAGTGTAGTCTTAACTGTAGCAAGTTGCTAAAATAAACTGTGTAAAAGATGTTCTTGTCTGCTCCCTCAGAGGGAGGATGGTGATATTATTGCAGCATTTCATGCAGAATCTCATTGCATTTACCTGAAAATCTGCAAAAATGCAAGAGGCAGTTGCAGGGGTAAACACAGGCCTAGATGACAACATGAAAGATTCTGAAGTTCCTTATGCTCAGATACATTGAATTTGTGCTAAAAATCAGTTGTGGTTAATATCGTTTATGTCATCGTCTCTCTCAAATGCTCCTTATTTGCATAAAAAGCACCCTGACCTCTTCCTTCCTCTCAGGCCACCGTCCATTATCGAGCGTCTCTGAAACATTTCCACCCTTTTTACTGGCTCTCGCTTTAGAAGCATTTTCCTCAGACTTGCCATGTTCCCATGCAGTAGGACCATATTGATTTTCCCTGCTGACGCACTTTAAGGTTTCTATGAAATACAGCTGCTTCGACCACTTTAAGCACGAGCTCATTGACTCGAAGCAGCTTTTATCTACAATTTCATGTGAAGAAAAGCACTTTGATTTGGAAAAAAAACTTCCAACCAGGAGAGACATGTCTCCACTTTTTAGCCAATTTTGCCTCATTAAGTGTCCTTTTTTCCCAAGCAACCAAGAGCCACTCAGAAAAAAAACTTTAAAAACTTAATGATGAAAATTATTTTCCTCGTTGTGCTGAACATGGTGCCATCAGTTCACTCTCTGGCCTGATTTTGTGTTGTTAGGCACAGCTCAGTGAGCTTGATAAAGCCGGGTGGGTTGAACTCGCTGAGAGTCACGGCTCTTCGCAGGGATTTGGGTCTGGGAGACTTCAAAGTATTTGCTCCTTACATTGCAGGTTAACAGCGTTTCCAGCTGTGGAGCAGCAGATTCCATTACGCAGACTGTGCAGAGGTTGCACTCTTGACCCAAGAATATGACAAAAAATTAATACACGTTCAACACTGTTCTGAAACACCAGACACTAACAGTGTGCTTAACCTCACACACGAGGTGAAAGGTAAGATCCTGGCAAGGACACAATAGATTAAAAAAATAATGCTATTACAGAAAAGGACATCAGGAATGTCAAAAGCAAAAGTCATCTCTCCTTTTTTTCTGTCATTTAAGAGAAATGCATGCTGGGAACTGAATCGCTACCCGTGATGGTGCCAGGAGAGAGCCTGGCAGAGACGCTCCAGCTGAGGTCTGAAGCCCAGGCATGCGATTGGCTGATAAAACCTGTGCAGAGTTCAGTGTGAGGCATCCTGAGGGTAACAAAGGTAACTTGCAGCACTCACAAAAACAACTGCTTAGCACACATAGAAAAGTGCCTTTGGTTTGACACTTACTCCCACTGTTATCTACCGAACACAGTCATTAGATTCAGACACGGGGCTGTATCAGTACTAACAGTGCATACTGAAATATCACATCGACACTTTGGTAACATTGTTGAGCTGTCAGTTGTTTTGTCTGCAGTGTTATATCCATTGTGTCCACTGGTGTAGTGGTGCCTGGAGATGTGGGTATACTCTTAATTTATGGCCCCATTTAAAAAAAAAAAAAATTTAAGTGGCCTGTCTGGCAAAGGATACGCGCCCCTTTTAAACAGTGACATGTTATAAGATTACTCTTGCATATTTAGGCCATCCAAAAATGGGACAGTAGTCAGCCTATTTGCACACTGTTAACTTCTGCTGCTTGACTTAAGGGAGTAAGGAGGATCATTATGAAATTAGCATTAGCCACAACACAGGTGCAGATTTTGAACTATGGGACTATGGGATGAGACAACTACATTTAGACATTTTGATTCAATTATTCCTCAGTCCTTAGTCCATCCACACATGAAGAACCGCAAGTAGTCCATGTGACAGTAGTCTCTTTTGTAAACAGTCTCTATGAATAGCTGATTTACAACAGATGGGATCAGAGGGGATTGAAAAGTGGGTAAACTCAATACAGACTGAAAAATAAGTTGGTATACTCTATAAACCTGTGTACACCATGCATTACACCGCTGAGTGTGTCTTTCTTCTTCTGTACATTTTCTGCACATGGCAATGACAATTTACTGTAGGAAAGGTTCTAATTATGGCAAAACCATTATGGTCAAATATGGTTCAGTTTAGGTAATTAAACATTTTGTAAGGCCATGTAAATACTGTAATTACGGGTTATAAAAAGCCATCATTAGCTTTTGGTCTGTGACAGGGCACAGCTCCTACATTTAGGAGCACCGGCTGTAAAAAGGATAATGACATTGAAGCTCCTCAAGAGAGGCCGAAACATCTTGATCGCCCCCTGGTGTCTGGCTATAGTAAAGGTCATAGATCCTATCCCTCTTTGTTGGCAGATGGGTCAAACTAAAAGATCGAAACAAATGAAAGTCAAATCAAATTTCCCCCCAACGTGGTTTCTGTCATTTTCTGTAGTTCTTCTCATGCTGATGCATGTTCACATGATTAATTTACGGATAAGTTTGGGTTTTAATTACTATTATTTGATCTTAAAATTGACTGACAGCAAACACTAACCACAATTTTTTTCTCTATCTGCCACTTGCTATTGCTACTCTCTGTCCAAATGACATCACAAGTGCAAGACATCAGCGCCTGTAAAATGGACGTTCTGGCCTCATTTTGGTAAAGTGAGGAGAAGTGGAGACGCATCATCCATCGTTCTGAAAAGGTTGTTGTTTCCTGCACTGGCACTGACAGTTGGCACTGCCCTTAAGTCATGAGGTGCAAAATCATCTAATATGGATACAATTCCTAAATCCTGGGATCATCGTATTCTTTATGGTAGACTGCGTAACTTTAAACTGTGGGAGTCCAACACTATACAGAAGAGAACAGAAACCCAAGAAAAATACACACGAAGAACTCAAACTGAATTATTCAGGAGCTAAAACTCGTAGTAACACTTGTGAGTTCCTTAAAATCAATCAATGTGGTCGAGGAGTTCAAATGGAAAGAAAATTGCTACAGTTAAATATGCTTTAAAAAATGGAGGTATGGTGAGCGAGGGATTGAGTGTTTCAGAGAAATAAATGACCAATGCTTTAACTCTTCCGCTCTGTACAGGAGATTTCACACGGAGAAATCCTCTATTTGGCTAACAAGCTCCGCCTAAACTGCACATTACTTTACAGTCTTACAAGCTCTTCTTAAAATAAGTGGATGGATCTTTGCCATCAGGGCCACCTCCTGCACATCAGTCACACAGAGTTACATGTTTGTTTCCTGCAGTGCGCTGGACACTGACGTCAGCATACAGATGTGCAGTGGGTGGGCTTTGTGCTTCTAAGTGCTCGCTGGCTGCAGCCTTTCAATCCTCTGTGTTTTCTCCACGACTCTTTGTCCACAAGCACTTCAAAAGCTGCCAAAGCACCACACATGAAATTTAAGTCAAGAGACCAATAACGTTAAGGATGATATTGAGTGAATTAGAACAGATTGCACTGTAAAAAAACAGTTAATAGCCTTTTTGATCAGCGTGGGGATATTTCTACTCAATATCTAATCAAAGCGCTTATTCGCACAGTCCCGCTGAGGCAGTTTGTGCAAACGCGGAGACCGTGTTCATTAAACACCTGAGAGAGTGTTCGCTACACGTGCATCTGTGTTCAAGTGCTTTCATGCACGCTTACTCGAAAGCATCCCACTCTGCATCCAGATCCCCTAAGAAGAAAAACACACACAATCCTTTTTCATCAATCAAAGAGCTCAAACAAATTGATTTTTGGTTTGAAAGCTTGTGTTTGATCAGTCCGAGGTTCGAGTCTGTGAGGCCCCATACAGCCTTTGGTGAACAGCTATACGAGATAGAAGAGGTGATACTGATACGTAAATTGGGGTGTTTTTTTTCTGCAGAGCAAAACTAAACTGCATGTAGGTTGGAATGTGAAAAGCAGCTTTGAGAGATTTTGTTGAGTAAAGTAAGAAAACCAGCTCCAGACGTCGAGCAAAAACACATAAAACACTTTGCAGTGACCCTAACCAAGCAGCAATGACGGGGCGAGTGCACGGCACACATGATGACTGTGGCTCCCTGAGGGTTTTGTATGTAAATCACACAATTTCATGTCGTCTGCATGTCGTCTGCATGTGTTTGTGTACTGTTTGTGAAAGAACATTTTGCTGTGAGTCTTTTTGCTCAAACAACCACTTAAACTGCAAATGAGCTGCAAACAAGGAACAGAAAAGAGTTCCATTTTCTGCATATGTAATGAGGATTTGGCTATTGCTATTGCAACTTCATCTTGCAAGATGCTGTAGGGAGGCTAAACCAGTGAAGAAAAATGAGAGACAAAGCAGCATTGATGAAAGTGTCCAAGTTTTGCAGCTTTCAGTCAATTCATTTAGGCTTCAAAAATGAAATCTTACCACACCAAATCAACATCGGCACGACAGAAAAGTTCAGTTAGTTACATAAATAATGCATGTACAACCTTCCAGTGGGGACAGATGAGACAAGAGTCTGGAAATGGACAGCATAAATGCTTGTGGTTTTGCAGGTGCAATGTTTATCATGTCCCCCATCTTAGATGACTCCATTAGCATGCTAAATTGGCTAATTAGCATTGAATACAAAGAGCAGCTTAGATATGTGGTGCTACACGAAAAAGTCAGGGGGGCATTTGGAGTCATTCAGATTAATAATGTGAGAAACATTCATGTCTTTACCGAATTTTGTGTCAGTCTGTTAAATGTTGAAGTTCAGAGCAACTTTGCCATCATCAGTGCAGATTCCCAGAGCCCAAAGTGACGTCTTTAAACTTGTATTTAACCAAAATCCAACAACGTTTAATTTAAAATACTTTAAACAAAATGTTACAGCATCTGTAACCGTCACTGCCCACATACTTTCACGCGTCATTTACATAGACAGTGATGTTCCTGTCACCACGACCACAACAAATATGGCGACGGCGGAGGAGATTGTTATCAGAATCATAAACAAGCTCTTCAGAAGGGAATGAAAGAGGAGGTAGTGCTGTTATATGTGGTTGTTGTGAGGCATGGAAATACAACGAGAAATGTGGACAGAGAAGTTTATTCACTTGAGTTCTTCATATCTCACTCTTCCTCTTCTTCTTCTTTGGTTGCGTGCCGCTCTGGTCATGTTTGAACTATTGTCTACACTGCGCCCACGATTTCCTGCGGTGGTTGAAGGCGTTCAAAAAATTGATCTCTGGCAGCGCATTTTGGGGAGGCCATATGAGAGTGTGCTGTCTTAGCGAACAAGCTGTTTTAGCTTACAGGCTATTTTCTTTAATTCAGTTGCTAATTTGTATTGTCAAGTTTGTGTAGGTAAAAAGAACAAGATTTAAATGTAATACACCGTGAATCTAAATCTGCTATGGTTTTGTTTCCATCCTTCTGTTAAGAAATGCATATCCTTGCTTTGGACACTAGGAGCATTATCCGTATATTTATGGCTCTACGGACACCAGTCACATACAAAAGTGGAAATGAGGCAGAGGGCTGCACGTGGTTCCATATGTGTATTTAACATGGAGCATAACTGAGCCTTAAAATGATTATACTTAAACTCAGAGAACTCTGTCATTTATTCAAACTAATGTGCGTTCCATTTTGTTGCCTGTCACCATTTCCAAGGTAACACCAGTCAGATGGTGAGGAAGGAAGTCAACAAAAGTGTCAGTAAGATACTCAGATAGATTTTCATCTGCAATGCTCAGTTTGACAACAACAACAAAAAATCCCATTATCTCACGCAACTGTCCTCAAACTACATCTCTTGTTTTCATTGCTTTGATTGAGCGACCTCTAGTGGTGGACATTACATACTGCCATTAAACAGATGAAAGATGACAATGGTGGATGTAAATGCGTAATACCAAACGTCTATTAGTTTTCTGTCTGCAATCAAACAATCAGGTTTCACTAATTTCCCCTACTAATATAACCACTAATTACATAATGTAATGGGTGATGACTATTATGGGATAGTTTTTGGTTGCATGGGTCATAAAGAACTAAAACAGATCAGCAGCATACAGTTGATACCACAGATCTGTTGTTTTAAGCGATCACAGGTTGCTGTAAATAGTTCAGCTCCTCCCTGCTTCCACTGCTTGAGGTGTACATTTGATATGCAGCGCATGATAAATCACTGCGGGACTGCAGGACTGGGGACACTCTGGGGAGATGGTGGCATGTTAGAATTAGCATACTCTGTTGTCACAGCGCCTGACACACAGCATCAAACACACACTCTTAACAAGCTGCCTTGAGACGAGGCCCTTTAAGGTGCTGAAGCTGCGTTGTCACATACTCTGGTACCTACTGCATTATGGAGCTCCCCGAAGAGCTCAACTGTCAGCTGAAGCAAGTGGCAAATCTGCGCTCATCCTCTGGGTGTGGGGTCAGATTACAGGCAGAGACAAGGATACACGAACATCAAGAATGAGCTTCACTGTCTCCAAATACTGAAGATAAATGGGACGATTTTCAGGACAAATTCTTGGAGAGAGGAGAGTGTTCGCTGTTGAGATTTTCCTGAAAGTTTTGCAGTTTCTCTTCCTTACTCTCTATGCAACTTCCTGTATGATAACTCGGTCTCTAGCTGAAGGGCCCCTGCAGGCTCCACAACACTCCCATCTTCCATTATTAGACCTGTCGCTGCCTAATTGGGTCTTTCCTGCTGCCAGACTCTGCACCAACTTCCACCGTCTGCTATTCGTGTCAAGACTATAATTTCAAGCTGTTTGCAACTGTTTCTTTCTTATGACTAGAATAATATTTTTTAGAGTGTTTTACATTGGAAAGAAATAGATTTTTAATATCTGAAGGCTAAAAGATCCTGCAAGATAAGCGAGTAACGCTCCCACAGGTCTGCAGGAGTCTGTGAAGGTCGTCAGTTCCTCCCTGCACGGATGCTTCGTGAAAAAACGCAGGTCTGCATCGGAGGAGCGGCGGAGGCATATTGATCGTGTCAACAATCATGTATGTGCAGACGGCCTCAATGGACGACAGTCCGCTCCTGTCACTGCTGAAACACCGGAGAGCTGTTGTCAAGGGTACAGTGCGAGTGCAAGGAACTTCAGCCAGTCGATAAGATGTCACTTGAGAAACAAAAAACTGCTGCAGAGGAGAAAAAAGTCAGGCAGTTTTTAAAGCTACTGGAACCAAAGTCCTGTCTAATATGTACATTTCTAATAATTTCATAAGATAATTAATGGAAGTACATATTTACAAGTATAAATATGTAAACTGTAACATGTAGGGATACTGCAAATTCTCAAACAGAGACAAACTGTACATTCTTAGTACATTTTATCCAAACATAACATTCCCAATAGCTCACAAGAATGTACAGAATATTACTTATGCATGTGCATGTGGGAAAATGCTCTGCCTCAAGGCTAAAGAGTCAACACTACTGTATATACCGTATACATACTGTACATACAGTACATATATACAGTAAGATGGCAGAAGAGGAGGTGGATGCTGGCTTGTAGAGACGAATAGCTCTTCCTGTTTGCTGCCTATGCAAGCTTGTCAGAGTTTGATTCAGCAACTTCGTATCTATATACAAAAGGTGCATTGAAGGCCTCAAGCATCAGCATCTTCAAGTAGCACTTATTCAGTGGATAAGTGCTTTAAGATGAGTTTTTCTTACACATACATCCCTGAACATGTCTAACCTTGACTATAATGACTTGTATTTGTGCTGGTTGTCACTAGAGAACTGTTTTTACATTCCTTGATTTGGCAGCGTCGGTGCAGCTTCAGAGCAAATCACAGGCAGAGAAACCTGAAACCTCCAGTGCGGAGCAGACTTATCTTTTGCTTGCAACAGCAAAACCATACCTTTATCTTTTTTACTTTAACTCTGCAACACTCCTTCGACTGCGTCTTTCATGTTCTCGTCCTCTGAGCCCGTCGCCTTTTGTTTCATGTGGTCATTTTAAGGCCCTGACTCGTGCAGTCTTTTTGGCAGCTCTGTGATTTCTTCCACACAAAAGGTGGATGATGAAATCCAAGGGACCATTATTTCTCAGTTTTGATCCGCAAATATTTCAAAGCAGTTTGTGCAGGACGTCCAGAGGCACGAGACAAAAAGGAGACTGATACATTTAACTTAGCGCGTTGCTCGCCACCCTCTGGGAATTTCCACGGCGTCTCAACAGTCAAGTTCTCAGCAAAGCTGTACAGGAAGCTTGTGACAAGTTTTCCCAGAGAAGTTTATGTCAAAGAGGAGATTTTGTCAGACTGTTACTCCGCAGTATGGTGAATATAAACCCTCTAAAGAAGCTGGAAAAAAAAAGGCGCTTCAAGCTCTACTCAGCTCTCGAGTGCATTAGGTACTTGAGGTTTTTCACCCTGGTGGTTGATTGACCTCTCTGTCCCACTTCAGCGATTCTTGACAACAAAGAAGAGCCCACGGTCTGGACCATGGACATTCCTATTTTCTTCCCACTCCTCACATTTCTCATCCCCCATACATGTTCTACCTTTTCAGGGAAGAGGACCCGATCCAGTACAGAATTCCAGTGACAAGTAACATTTATAATCCTTGAAACTATGAATACTTTGGCCATTTTGTGAATGGATATTAAAATCCAGTACAGAGAACAAGCTTAATGTCGAATATTTAAAATCATTTCATAGAAACAAAGGGATGTTTTATTTCTTACTGGAGAGACACCATTTTAATCTAATTTTAAAAACTCTCCTCCCTGGCTGGCCTCAACATGCTGAGCCCTGTAATGCATATTTAGCTCCTTCAACACCACCAGTGGTGACAGTTATTTGTTAAATCCTGCATAAAATAACACAGACAGAGCTGATTCCAGGATGCACTTGAAGAGCCCATCGGGAAAATAAGGTTTTCCATCATCCCTCAAGCTAACTAACATGGCTGTACAGACGTGGCTTTGGACTGATCCCATCGCCTCTGCTGTGGTGCTCAGCAGCTCTAAAGAAACACTCTGATGTGAGGATATAAAGTGTCAATAATTAATTTTCAGTGGTGTTATTAGAGTGTTAAAGAAAGAAAATAATGGATCGTTAAGCTTCTTTCCCTCCATTGTACTGTGCATGCACATAACAGCTAGGCCTAATTATAAAACATCCTATTGTATCTATAGGGTTGAATAGAAGTCTGTGAAGTTACACAGTTTGGTCGTGTTTAAGCAGTTTTTAGGTTTTGCAGCTAACTGTTAGCATCTCTACACAGCCAGCATTCTCTGCAAGGTGTCAAAGCTGTTATATACCTATTTAATATTAATGCATTTGCACTGGAGAATACATGATGAAAATGCATATCTGTTATCAAGTGGAAAAAAATTCTGAAAATGTTTTAAAGCACCGAAGAGCTCCTCTTAAGCAATGAAGTAAACACTCCTACTTGCAGCAGCTATTCTGATGTTTCTGCATATCCAAAACTTGTACATAATGGCTGAGTCACAAAACGCAGAGCGTCAATGTGAAACCGCCCACATGTCATTCTTGGTACTTGGCTCCACCGTCTTATTAGAATGTCATGAGGATTTTTTCTGGATCTTTGATAGCTTAGTCATCACACACCAGAGGGGGAACAGAACTGCATTTTTCTGCTGTTCGTGTGTTTATTTGTGTGACCTAGATACAATCTTTGACCAACATAATTTGAATTTGGATTGGTTTTTAACAAAAAGTCCAAAAAAGCTGGTAAATGTGAGCAGAATTTCTGTCTGCAAACAGCTTTAAAAGTTCAAAAACATAAAAGGCTCACGTCAAATATTGCATCATTCATGTTGCAGCTACTCATGCTGAGTATCAGCACGCATTCAAGTCTAAAAGCTGATGTTATGTCACTTTGGTCAGTGGGAAATTTGGCCCTGTGAATGTCTCTATTGCAGGATTCCTGCTGCGAGCTGCAGGCTCGTCTGCAGCTTCACTCTGTTTTTCGCTATGTTGTCTTTCCTGATGCTACTAAGACGCACTGAAACCAGTCAGTTTGATATGCAGAATGCATTTAAAGCATTGAAAACATAAGTTACCTCAACACTACATTTTTATTATGATCTCATCAGTATGAAAGTCATCTTGGCACCTCTTGTTAAGAGGTGTCATATGTGCCGACAGCAATGCATGTAAGAATAAAAGAGATGCAGGCAATGCATAGCCAGGACACGGCAGAAAAAGACACCAGCCCTCGTTGGTGTGTCATTTAAATCCTACTTTTTCTTTGTAGACTTCTTCTTAAAGTACATGTGCACCAAATAAGCATGACAATGTACTCTATAAACAATGGTGATGCCCTGACTTTTCCCCTACTGTCATCATGAAGCTGACGTGTTGATTTTTTTAAGCGTAACAAAATATATCGGTAACTACTGGACGGATTGCAGAGACATTTAAGTTTTTAGATGCCCAACTTTAAATCTAACACCTTCATCGGCTGATTTGTGATGATTAGCAAATGTTAGCAAGCTAACCTAGTGAAGTAAGAACGTGAACATGGTTCATTACTCCTGCTAAACATTAGCATGCTAGCATTGTCATACTGAGACTGTTTGCATGCTTACATTAGCATTTAGCTTGCAGTGCTGCTAGCATGGCCATAGACACTTTGCCTTCAAGCACAGGCTACATTTCTTTTGTAGCAAGTTGCCATCATGTTACCTCCAAGTAAAGTCAAGTAGAACAAAGGTCTTGTAATGCAGAGAAACTCTAACTTGACTGTTAGATTCTATTTGAGTGAAGCTCAGAGCAGAAACAAGATGGTAACTTTACACAGCCACTGGGGATCTGCTGCAATCAGATGTGATTACACTTCCTGTAAACAGGCTGGAATAACAGACACCAGCGTAAATACTCATGATTTCAAAAAAAAAAAAAAGTAAATACAACTGACCCATCCTCCACACCGTGCTGAAAATAAAAATACCCATAAAATACAATGAAAGCTACTCGACTCAACAACAATGCTATCAATATCTGAAATAGAATATTTTTGTGGCACCTCTGGGAGCATCTACAGTGACGTGGGTTGGCTGACACATTAACTGGAGTCATTTTGAGGATCTAATGAGCACTTAACACATGCACAAACACACACATATATACACACTGCTGTCAGTCCATAGATCAGGGTGAGTGGGTGGTTGATGCCCTTTAAATTAAATACAACCCAACATAATGCATTCTGTGCATGTGCATCCAGGGTGTTCTTACACTAAGTATTGTGAATACAACAGCGGATCTAAAGGCTTTCAGGTCCTCTCATGATTAATGTTAATCTCAAAATCCACGTCCTCAATGTCCATCCTGATCTTGAAAAGGAGCTTTGAATCTATGAATTTAACTGGTCAACACCGAAACTGTCATCTGTGATGTTGTCAAGAAAAACTACTTTTTAAAAACAGTATAAAATCCTGGACGGATCAGATCATGTCTCTTATTGGTTTGTGGATTGTGATGAGACCACGTGGTGATGTTGTTGTTGCAGCAGGCTGTAAACATGTTTATGTCTGCTTCAATGTTGGCATTTTAATATGAGGCTCTTTGAGTATTGACGTGCTTTTTGGAGAAAGCCTCAAGTGGCCATTCAAGGGAATGCAGTATTTTGGCACTTCATTTTGTGGCCTTGAAGGCAGCTGTTAGCCATAGCACCGAGCACCATGGCCAAAATACTTCATGCAGGCGTCTAATTAGATAATCTATCAAATTATACTGTTTTTTATATGTCACAC
>JAPZDX010000015.1:15490561-15502381 GCA_029783625.1 Naso annulatus | reverse complement strand
AAATTCCTGCAATTTCACCAAATAAAACCGCATATAACCCCCACACATTCCACTGCGTTTTTCTTGAGGGACTGGATAGTAAGACAGGGCTCAACTCATCCGATCATGTCAGTTGATAATGTGTTTTAGTGCTCCATATTCACAAATAATTTCAACCATCTTGACACAGTTTGCCTGGACTTTGGGGGCCCTGAAGCTGTTTTCCCAGTTGGTAATCCAGGTCACACAAAGCCACCCAATGCCTCAGATGACTCCCTCCAAACATACATAAGCTTGATGTCATGACACCTCCACTGTGCCGCAGCTTTTAGCACTCAAAGCACAGAGTACAGACCAAAACAACTCCATATAAGAGCTTTGACTTTTTGTGCAGCATCTGATTGAATGAAAGCATAAAAGTTATTTACCTGTAGGAACGAGTGAAGAGGTCGTGATCCGATGAAAAGATGCAGCGAGCAGAGAGGGAAAGAGAAGAGAGAGAGCACGTTAGACGAGGTATTTTAAACTGTGCTTACACTGGCACGTATTTAACAAACACAATGAAAGATCAGGTGAATAATTGTAGCTTGGAGTGCGGAGGCACAAAGAGAAGCGTTGCATGCTTGTGCTAAGACGGCTAAATTGAGGACGCTCCGCTGATCTCTTCTGAATGACAATGTGTGTCCCTGGTTTTGCTCTAAACCAGCTGTTGTTGCTCAAAGAGACGTGTTGATGCTTTTTTAACACCCACACGTTCATCTGCTGGCTGGGCTGCAGAAACCTGCTGTCAAAGGAGATTCAAGGCCCAACTTCCCCCTCCCTGCACTACCACCGCCACACAGACATGAATGAAGGAAATGACGTGTAGACAAAATGCACATGTAGAGCTGCGAGTGTACGTGAGCATCAAACACTCCGTCAAGTGTTCTGCCTCCATGCAGCTCCTGCAGCCTCTGATTGAGCGATATCTTGATTCCTCTCATCCGTCTGCGCCTCAGCCCCTTTCCCTCCCTCCTCGTCTTTTCCCTCTCTGCCTGCTGACACCCGGCACGTGAATGAATCTCATGAAGATCCGCTCTGCCGTAGCAAAACGCTGCGATGCCAGTGAAGACGCGTCTCCAGCGAGATCAGCTGAGAGGATGATACGGCTTCTCAAAATAACTCTTCTAAGGCTTTTCAGCTCAGTGATGTTAGACGGAGAGAAAGAAAAACTTGTGTCGACTGTTTTTCTTTTTTTTTGTTGAAAACTAAATTGTTCTCCTTTTTTTTTTTCCTAAATCGCAATAAACTTTCCACTCTGTTCTCCCCCCCACCTCCCTCCTCCTCCTCCTCCCCCTCCACCCTAGTAAATTTGTGTCTTGTAAGTGCTTGTATGCAATGGTGGACAAGAGCGGCCCGTCCACAGGGGACGAGAGCAGAGAAATGGAAAAGGGATGGAGAGAGGACAGAATCACCCAGCGGAAGAAGAGCACAAACCCAATCCACCTCTGAGGGCAAAGACACGGGCATGTGGTTTCTGAGCTGCTGTTTGTCACGCAACAGCCCTCCTCTTCTCCTCCTCCTGTCATCACTAACTCTGGATGCTTTGGGAATTTGGGAAAAGGAGGAGGACAGTGACCACACACAACAAACTGTGCTAGAGAGACTGCACAATGAACAAACATGCAGCTGAGACTTCTAAAAGAAAATACAACAAATGACAGTGTTTTTAGGCCGAAGCTGCTGTTTTACAGCAAAAAATTATAAAAATGAATTCATATTGTTTAAGATATTCGTGGTAGAACTTCACCTGTGCTGCAGTTTTTGCTCAGTTTAATACATATTACAGTCAGAGCGACGGGGGGGTAATGATAATGATATTTTTGGTTTGAGGCAATGCATGCTGTTCATGTTTTTCATAAATAATTAATAGTTTTTATATCTTTAAGTTTGATTATTTCATTAAAAAAGCTGAAAGAAATGAGGCAGCAAATGCAAATGAAGTCATTTTTTGTCTCTGAAATAGAAAATTAATTGCACGTACATTTCACATTTTTTGCGCTCCCATGCTGGGAATCATAAGGTTGTGATATTCGGTAATTTTTTGTGTGTTTAAAGTCTTTATATCTCCTTTTTTGGATTTCTCTCAACCTTTCTTGTCTTCTCCTCTCAACAGTGAGCTACATTTCTCGCAGTGACTTTCAGTAACCTCCAGAGAGAGCGAGAGGGAGAGAGAGAAAGAAAGAAAGAGAGAGTTTATTAAAGACGGTAAACCTGGAAACAAGGACACAACATGTCCTGTGGTGGCACTGCATTCTGCTGCACTGAGAATCAGAGTGAAAACACTGTCTCTGCCTTTTTTTTTTACAATGAATTTCTAAATGCATGATTGCACCTCTGGAGAGGATTTGCTCTGATGTTTCATCTACAACTTTATTCACACCTTTACCTGCAGAAGTAAGACACACTCGTCATGTTTCAGGCTGAATTTTTCCTTTGAAAGCTTCCAAAAGACAACTAACGCATGATAAGTTAAAGTTACACAACAATCATGCAATCACACCCACTGACTGCATCGCTTATTAGTATTTTCAAATGGAGAGTGTGAGGGTGTTCGTCAGTCGCTCAGACACGACATTACGACTTCCATCAATAATAACCTCCATTATTACTGCACATGATGAGCCCTCTGAGTCACACTCGCACACAGCTGGGCATGCACGCTCTGTCACATGCAAAAACGCATATCTCAAACAAATATTCACTTCTGCACGTCCGTGCTTACGCACTGATGTCAGTTCACTTCCTTGCTCTTTCCTCTTGCTCTCATTACACCTTCTCTCCTCCTCAGAAATGTCAGCCTCCTCACAGATACATCTATACGCTGCACCGTTTGGCATTTAAATATCAGTGTTGAAGCCGAGTCTTGGCTTCCAGGTGCTTAAGATGCAGAGTTCATATGAGAGATTTCAGGCTGGAGGACAGTGGTAACACAGGCTGCCGCTCATGAAGGATGTATGAAGTGGACTGTGATTACAAGGGTCAGGTTTGATCTTTTATTTAAGTAGAAAAGGTGCATTGGGGTGGTCTGATATTTCAGTTGTGGATTGCTGAGGAACGAGAGTGAAATCTACTGAATTGTGACTAATGAGGTCGAGGTGAGAGAGAGAGAGAGAGAGAAAGAGTGATTCTGCAGTATCTGGAACATCTGTTACTCTTTTGACTCAAATGCAAACCATGTCATTCTAGCAGCATCTTGAGATAAATCTAAACCAATCCAGACTCTCTCTGACATTAATGACCTTGAACTTTAACACAAACAACAAACCCAAACCTCAGCCAAAGGTCAGAGCCCACAGGCAGATGATGGCTGAAATGCTGTTTACATTGTTGGAGTTGCAGCTGCAGACAACTGTTACTGCATAATCATTATATCCAAGTAACACAGCCACACATCCATCTCCATGACATATAAATTAATTATATAATATTTCAAAAAGTCTGATAATTTAATTTAAAATGATAAACTGCACCCATTTTTTTCCAAAATAGCTTTATCTTTGAGATATCTTGTTTGTTTACATTTTGACCACATTCAACTAACTTTACAGAAAGTACCTGACAATGTGTGACAATGTTAATTAAAAAGAACATCTGTGTCAAAATCAGTCTTCACACTAATAATCGAGCTAGGAAGGCAGCACTTATAAGGATCTATTTTTCCAGGCGTAATAACTTTTGTCTCAACAGCTCCTGCCTCTGCTCTTTTTCCTGTTCAGCAAATTCTGACCAAATAAACGCTGACGTTCTCTTTAGAAGGGTAAGTTACCTATACCTAGCAGCTTTCACATGTCCTATAATGTTTCTGTACCCGGTTTACACATGAATGGCCGTGAATGGGGTTTTAAAATGCAGTGAAATCTACTAAGATACACACATAATCGAACTTTAACAACATCTGTAGAAGGAGGGGCGATCTCTGCTAATGGTAAGAAGTTAAAAAAAATAATGATTTTTCTTAACTTTTCTTAACCTTTTTTGTGTGTGTGTGTGTGTGTGTGATAAAAATGCTAACTCATGTTTGCTGCAGCAGCAGGGCCCTTTGTGTGGCTGAGCATCAATGAGAGCGAGCATGTGGCCAACAGAACAACCTCTCTGTGTCTCAGGATAGAGGACTTCTACTGGAGCAGTTCGGGTTAAGCTGCCATTCTTGACAGCTAGTTGTTGACTGCTGAAGATTTTGCGCGCCCACAGCGTGCCGGTTGGTCGGTCAAACCAGCCCTTTCAACCTCAAGGTCGCTTTTCTGACCCTCGGCTTCCACTGCACCCTCAGACTGTTGTTAGCAGCAGCTTGGGTGGTCTGCCGTCAGCCTGAGGGCACGACTGGAGAGGAATAAACTGTGTTATAAACTGTGGTTTTGAGTTGCTCGTGTGATCGTAGATATGAGGAAACCACAGGTGTTCTCATGCGTATTAACACTGATGTCAGGCCGTTAGGACAGCGCATGATGTGTATGTAAGACAGTGAGAGACAGACAACAGTTCTTTGTGCTTCGCCCTTGTTGAAGGCAGAGATGAGATGTGTCTAAACAGAGATGGTGACATCGCTTCTTGGCAGGCGGCTCCAGGGAGACCGTGGTGCCGGGGCCAGCGACATGCGCTCATCCAATCACAAAATGAGACACTGTATCTGAATGTGTGTGTGTGTGTGTGTGTGTGTGTGGCGTGCTGTGACCAGGTCAATCTGCACATGCCTCCTCTCAGCCAGTCCTTAATCAAACAAAGGGAGGTCAACCCACAAGAGGGACAGCAAGCTTACGTGTTGTAAATGAGTGTGAGATAATGGCAAAGATAGATGGCCGGCTAGTGAGGAAAAAAAAAAAAAGACCTATACTGTGTTTACACAGTGAGTACATGTTTGGACCAAACAGTAACCTCCAGGGCCAAAAACTGCAGTTCCTCAAATGGCCACTTGAGGCTGGCTATGAAAAGCGAGTTTATCCCCACAGAGCCCCACTAAAACAAATGCAACTTCACAGCAGAAATGTTTACAGCCTCGTGCAAAACAGTTTTTGTCTCTATAGCTCATTTCTCCATTCATGACAACAGTATACAGGAGATTTTTTTTAATAATAATAATTTTAAGCATATTAAAGGATCCAGTGTGTAGAATTTAGTGACATCTAGCGATAAGACTACAGACTGCACCTGACTAAAAAATCCCTCTGCTCATCCTCCAATTCCAAGTTTTTAGGAGAATCTGCAATGTCCGATAATTCATAAAAAGTAACAGGCCCTCTTTAAAACCAGTGTTTGGTTTGTTCATTCTGAGCTACCGTAGACACATGGCAGTGCAACCCAAGGGGACACTTAGACATAAAAGGCTCAAACTCAGGTGATGAAAACACAACAGTTCTTGTTTTCAGGTGATTATAAACTAATGACAACATACTTATAAGTATTATGTTACATTACTGTCCGATACTAAAAGTTATGGATAACTGACCTTTCGCTAAGCTCCACCCCCTCACGCAAACGGGCCAATCAGAGTGTAGCATGCATCTGCCAGCTCTGACCAGGGTCCGAAAACTACACGGCTGTGCTTCGTTGAAACTAAGACAATCTTTTCAGATTTTCATCATTTTCAGGTTGGTTCTGTGGGGTTATTTTTAAACGTTGAGTCTGGGGACACATTTAAAAGTAACAATAATCATTTGGCGAGGTTCAAAGGAGATATACTGTACATTCTTTACCTTTCCAAGATCAAATGCTCAAAAGTGTAACGCTATGCTCTGGGCAAAACTGTTCGGGCGTTCTCATTCCCAGTTGAACCTCTCACAGTTTAACAAGCACAGCTAACGTTATATCTGCTTCAGATAAACATTGAGGCCATATTCCCTTGATATCAGTGGATATCAGCCGGATAATTTGAGTTACTTATAGCTATTCAGAGCACTAACAAGCCCGGCCAGCTAAGCTAAAGTCTGTGACTGAAGTCTGGAAATAGCAGCTCTCAATTTTGTTAACCTGAACTTGAACCTGACAAAAACAACTTTACTTTTAATGTTGATATACGAAGAGACGTGTCCTCCGCCTGTCCTAAATGGGACCTAAACCATTACAAGAGTCCTTGTTCGATTTATGAATGAAGTGAAACACAAGCTGAAGTCGCTGCACTGTGATGTGCAGGCTTTAGCATGTATAGGCTATTTATATTGAAAACTCGAACCTCTTTTCTCTGCTGAGTCAGTTTGACATTCTGTATATATCATTAAGAGGCAAATTGCAGAGCCTTCTATTTGCTTCTACCTGAAATCACTTTTTCAGTTTTCCAAAAATTAGTTCATGTTTCTCCAGGGAGTGCAGTTACTGTGAGCTCCATGCAAGCTCCAAAAGCTTGTTGGACGTAGCAACAGCAACTAAGGCGGGCGTGGCTTAGGGAAAGGTCAGTTAAGGATCGTTATGAATGAGTGCAACTGGATGCTAGGCATCACACAGAGATTGTTAACAATGCAAATCCTGTCCAGCTCCAACCTTTCATCCAAATATGGTCACTCCTGGCTCCAAAAAAACAAGATGGCAACGACATAATGCCAAACTCGACGCTTCACAGCCGTAGTTCCCAGAGTATTAGGTGGCATCACCATGGCTCCACCCACTTGTTTTTAGAGGGTATGCATGTGACGTCAACGTCGGCGTCTGTTACTGTGGATACGCCCACTGAGTGGCTGCGTTAGCGTGCAATTTGTGTGCTGCCAAATACACAAAAAACACATCTAAGATGGAAAAGAGCGGTTGTGTGACTGACTGCACAAACAGACGAAAAGTCGAAACGAAAAGTTGGAGATATTTTTAATCGACTGACAAAAGCTTCAGGAAAAAAGGAGCAAATGGGTCGCTGCAATTCGCAGAAACAACTGGAGAAACATGGTAGCCAGTTTGATTTTGGGGTAAAACCATACCTTAACTCAAATTTTGTGTAACTGTAAAGTTTTTGTTGGAATTTATTAACAAGCATCCGTGATGATGAGCCTTGTGTTCTAAAAACAAATGGGTAAGATAACGTTAGCGTTAGCTAACAGCCAAGACAGACTCAGTTTTCTTTTCTAAGGTGGTCTTCCTGCTCCACAAAGCAAGTTTATACAGTTCACCAGATCAGTTTAAAACTTTCTACAAAGTGTTGTAATTGTTTTTATTAGTGTAGTTATGGGTGGTTGATGCCCAGACTTGTGTATGTATTCAGGCTTTATGTAGTTTCCCAGTGTTGAAATCAGGTAACAATTCATGTCAGAAAACCTGATTCTTGGCAAACTGTCGATATCTGTGAACTACTGGTGCTTCGGTAAGTTGTAAGATACTGTCGAGTCCAACTGCCTTTAATTTAAGCAGATAATAGGTAGTTTCACTTCCGTTTTCACAGTTTTTCCTGCTACATGCCGCCATGTTGGAGGATGTTTTGCCACTCAGTGCAGCTGAGGGGAGGAAAAGTGACGTTGGCACATATCCTCTATATGCTGACTATGATATTCACATGTGCAGAGGGGAAAAGAGGATGCATGTGCAAGAAAAAGACCAGCAACAGGGGACAAAAGCCGGGAAAAATTATAAGAGGTGCAAGAGAAAGAGAGAGAGCGAGAGAGAGAGAGAGAGAGAGACAGTGAAGGTCTTAGAGTTAGGGTGTAGTGTGTGTGAGTGTGTGTGCGTGTGTGTGTGCTGTGCATGGAAGTGAAAGCGATAGAAAGAGTGCCTGATGTGTGTCTGTGCGAGAGACACAGTGCTGGCGGTAAGGTGAAAAGGATAAAGACAAAGCAGAGTAAGGGAAGGATAAAAGCAGAGGGGAAGCTGGGTCACGTTGCTTTATGTAATTTACAGGTCAGCTTCGTGTGCTGTGTTCGAGAAAGTCAGCTCTGATAACAGACTCAATTTCCTTAACCAGTTGCTAATATTTTGCACAGACTTTTGCCCAAATTTTGATTCAATACTTTGGTGATTCAGTACTTTATTGCCATTTCACTCTGTTGCTCGGAATTTGGTGCAGTGTGCTCATTATTAAATTTAACTAAATCAGAGCTTTAACAAGAATCAGTAAAAAGTAAGTTTTGAGTCATAGGGAGTCTGGTGACATGAGCCCTTTTTCTGGTACAACTCTGTCAAAGCCAAAGAAAAAAAGACAACAAAACTTTTCTAATGATTAAATAGAATAAAAAGATCATTTAGATGGTAAATATTAAACACTGCTGGAATCAAACAGAGTAAAATAAATGGCGATGTGAGCTTAGCTGCTGTTAGAATGATTGCTTGTAAACTCCTGGAAGTTCAGTCATTTTTTGACATTGGATGCAAAAATTTTTCTACATCTCATTTCATGTGTCAAATAGCTGTGTACTTTTCCCTCAGTGTTATTTTTGAGATTTGAACAACAAGTCTGTCCCGCAAAAATAACATTTACACACAACTTATCTGCAACAACATGTCTGTTTAATGCTTAACATTTCTCAAGAAATGAGACTGTGTCAGTAAAATGTTCACTGACGACATGTTACGGCGTGAGTCGCTTGCATCATCAGTGATGACACACACCTCTTTACACACACTGACGCCATTCTTTTCGTCACACAGTCACACACAGGCGTCGTTAATGTGCCATTAGCTCACTGGGTCTGCAAAACTGCACAATGTCACATTTCCCATTAGGTCCTATGGCTCAGCGTAGTATTAGAGATATAAAAGGCACAGTGGATTAGACAAACTCATTAGCTTTTCAATATGACTCATCTCCATACTGCACAGAGACCAGCGTTTAAGCAGAGAGTGTGTACAGTGACTCTGACTCTGATCACAAGCAGTACAGCATCTTGTCTCCGCAAAACAGAAAATAGTTTGATTTTAAATTGGATAAATTTAATTATATTCATGTTTTGTTTGTTTTTCCTATTTGCACACAAATAAAAAAGCTTAAAACCAGATAATAAGAACAGATATCCCCTCAACTCGAAATAAGAGAAGAGGTTATACATCACTCCATTGTTATTACATATGGTACCTGCAGTGTATGTATTATCTTGTGATATCAAAAGTAAACTATGTCAAAGACCCTAAAAAGGGTTTAAAAAATAGAGCAAAAGTGCTTATTTACTGACATTTACAGCCACTTTTACCATGTCAAGAAGCAACACAGGCAGAATCCTCCTTTTAAAATGCACACTGATGCTAAAATCCAAATCTGTATGGGTGTTTTTCTCAATTAAAGTCCCTACGAGGAACCTTTAACTGGTTACGAAGCAGTCTAAATTTAATATTGATGCCTCACATCTTACCTAGATCGGCAAATGAGACCATCGGAGAGGATTTTGGAGATCACTGTCCTGTCTTTTACGATTCCTTCGTCCCATTCGCTCAGTCAGAAGAAACACCAGAAACATTTTACAACACACAGATCGGAAGAGACGATTTGTTGTTTACGAGCATGATCCGTTGACTCACTGTTGACTCACTGTGTCTCTTTTTTACTATCTGTGGTTGGAAGCAGGAGGAGATTTTTCTTTAGATTATTTCTACATTTTAGGTTTATGGTTGAACTGATTTTGTGCAATTAGGTGTCTTGTTTCTTTCACTCTTTTCAAAAACAAATGCTCGCGCTAGACGAGATCTTCACGACAGGAAGCAGTACTGCTTTTGTCCACGTGCGCTGCTATGATCAACTCAAAATGAAAGATTCTCGCAGGGATTTTCAATGCATAAAGCTCTTGTGTAATGGCAGTTTAGATCGGTGAGGCTGTATATAAAGTAGAAGCCTGAAGCGATATATAATTTTCTTCTCCACATATTTTATCCAACAGAGCCAGAGACCGGACGCACATAAAATCAGCCTTAGCAACAAAAATGAAACCAAATGATGGATCAGGTTTGATCACAGCAGCAGGAAACTGTGAACAAAATAAGCACAGACGAGGAGGTTTATGTAAAGTGGTTTGATTAGATTGACTGGATTAGACAGGGATACTGTATGTGTGTGTGTGTGTGTGTGTGTGTTGAGTGGAGTGTTTCTTTATGGCTTCACCACAGAGCCGCTGTCGAGTCAGTGTGTGAAGGTCAAGGACACACTCTCCGTCTCTCCCCTCCTCTCTCTCTCTCTCTCTCTCTCTCATCAGTTACCCACCGGCCATCTGTGCCCGAGTGTCTCTCCACTTTTCTGCTCTGACCAAGTAAAACTCATACTGTAAAAAGAAAAAAAAAATCACGGCTTTAAAGTGTCACCACTCTGGATCTGAAGCTGAGACGGGAGTTTGAGTTTCAGGGCAGGAAAAAAATTCCTTTTTAGATCATATCAACAGAGGATTATTGGCCTATTTTGTAAATAAATCAGCTCAGGTCGTCCATCAAGTTTGAATGCTAAAATGTAGTATGTGTATTAATAAAATCACATTATTTAATTTTTGATCACCCTTTGGTGTTTTTCTCTTAGTTTAAATTTATAGTATTACATTTTTAGTGTTTTTTTCCTGTATATTGGTAGTATAGATGAGAGCAACGCAGCATCAGAACGACAGGTTTCACTTGTACAGGTAAAAGTTTCCGGGGCACATGAATAGCCAAATGTTTTTCTGCAGGCGTCCATTTTGTTTCATCATGAAGGTTGGAGATGACATCATGGATGAGATCGGCCACGACACACGTTGGTGCCAGCTGTTAACAGCTCCTTCCTTTCACTCGCAAGTTTACCCTCGAGCCCTGCTCCTAACCCATTAACCTCCTCTACATCTCACTTATGTTCACCATCACCATGGAAACCCAGATCCTCTTCTCCTTACTTAAGCTTCTTCCTTGTGCTGTCTCTGTGCTAACCTTTAGGTGCTCACTGGGACTCCAGATGTGTCTCCATTGGTGAGAAAGAACAAGCAGAATGTGGGAACAAAGTCCAACAGAGCACATGAGGGAACAAAGCCTGAACGCCCCTCGAGCACTTTGTGTTTGTTATATTAATACTTTATCTGTGATCCAACATCTCTGTCACAGCACCCGGAAATCATGCATGTCTACAAATACAACGTCAAATCCCAACACCTCACTCTTGTTTACAGTATGTGATCTCACTTTAAAACTAGCGAGAACGTCTGCAGAGCAAGTGTAAAAACAGCATCAGTTTCCTCAATGAAACCCAGAAAACTGACCAGGCGCGCAAAAACAAAAGGTCTGTTAAACCAAAAACCACAACGAGGACCGCCAAGTATCGTCTGCAAGGTCAGACTTTAAACAACAAAACCTGTCAGACGGCCCCGAACGTCTCTGACAGCTTACAAATAAAGGTTGTCAAGCTTTTCGAGCTCTGAGAGATGAAGTCGGTTCAAAGCAGTTTGTGTGTGGGAAACGGTTATTTATAGACAGTCCGCTCAAGACATGTTGGATGAGAGGAGTTATGAAAGAAAGCTATTATCAATATGATAATTTCATGCCACACTGGGCAGGGCTATAAATATATATATAAACACCTGAAAAACATTTAATTCTTCTAAAAATATTTTCAGGGTCGTGACAAGGAATTTAATAAACTGTGGAAAAATGATTTTCACTGTTTTTGTGTGTTTTTGACAGCTTCTGTGTCCTTGATCTGCAGCCTTGATAAGCACTTTCTGTCACACCGACAGGATGCATGGGACATTATTTGCTTGGTTCAGCCTCCCACACTCACATTTAAGATAAAGGCCAATGTAAAATCCGATTAATTTTTTCCCCTGTCACTACAGATGTTAGTTTCAGAAGATAAACAATTAGAGATGACTCAGCTTTTTCTTCAGTCGTAAGTATGCCATTTTAGGCACCTTCATTTAAATAAAGGCATCAATACAACACTGTAAAAATACT
>JAPZDX010000015.1:15461238-15472190 GCA_029783625.1 Naso annulatus | reverse complement strand
CCCCTCCTTCTCCCCTTATTCTTGTCCACTCTTCAGCTGTCCTGTAAATAAAGGCACAAAAAGCCCAAAAAAATATCTTTAAACAAAAAAAAAAAAAGAAACTAAAAAGTACCAATAGTCATACCTACAATTAAGGAAATTTGGTCAAAAAATTTACTATGTTCAATTCTGTCTCCCACTTTTGGCGTTATTCAAGTGCTTTTAAAAAATTTTTAAAAAATCAAGATATTTATTGTGTATCGAAATACAGTCCAGAAATATCACAGTATAATTTTCAGCCCATATCGCCCAACCCTACAATCTACCTAATCTAATTAGGTAGACAATTATTATTTCCTCTATGAATTATTAAGTGAGTAAACAAATGGTCATCCTAGTTTCCTGAGGCTGACTTCTTCATGTGTCTCATCAGTGCTGGGCAATATAAAGATATTATATTGTCAATAAGATACAAGACAATATATCATCTTAGATATTTGATTTCATAACATCCTCATATGGAATAAATGTGTTGTTTTTGCAATTTTAAAGGCTGCGTTACAGTAATTTATCAGACAGTTCTACTTGTTTTAATACGTACCTTTACCCACTTAGCACCAATAACCACCTCTACAGTGCTGTCACATTAGAGAGGGAACATGGTCAAAATTTGTATCCCAGTTCTAGCATTATGAAGTGCTTTTGAGAAGATTTAAAAATGTTGAAATACATCGTGTACCAAGATATAGCCCAAAAATATTACATATAATTGTCAGTCTGTATCGCCCAGCCCTTTATCACACTGGTGTCAGAAAAGTGATAACCACAGACTAACGGATATAGCTCACACAATGAAAACAAATTTGCTTGTTGGAGACGGTACAATCCACCTACCTATTAAGGTAGGTAATAATTATTTTTACAACAAATTAATCTGCCAGTTAATACCCTTCAATAATTTTTAGTCTATGAAACATCAGGAAAAAATGAAAAACTGTCATTCCAGTTTCCTGAAGTCAAAGGTTGCTTTTTTAAATGTCTAAAGAGAGTCCAAACCCAAACATGTTCAATTTAGAATAATATAAACAGCCACAAAATAGAAAAACAGAAAATCTAATAACACTTAAATAATTAGTTTAAGTGAAAAAGTGGCTCTAAAAAGTTAATTCACCAATCACTAAATACAGAGGTTCAAAACTAAGAGTGCATCGCTGTGGAAAAAGTACAATAATTCAGTTAGAAAATCATATTTTTCATGGGTGCATTGCTTTGCTTTGACACATTTTTTTTTGCATTGACTCTGTTCCAAATCCAAGCTGACTGCCGGAGCAAGCTGCAACTTTTCATAGACACAGAAAATTCCTTTAAGTATCATGTTCAAGTCAGAAACATTTTAGCATCAGTGTACACAAAGCTTGTCAGGCAGGGATAGGCGTGTGACACATATGCTAATAGTTGCCTCCTATTCTTCTTCCCTGTGACAAAATGGTCGGATGAAATGTGGACAGAGAAGACAAGGGACACTGGGTGAGGAGCGGAGGCATTTCAGGGAAGGCGCAGGGGCGCTGCTGGATTGTTATGCATGTGAGGGGGAATGCAGTGTTGCCTGGAAGCGCCGAGCGGGGACGGCGAACGTCACTCTGATCAGTCGAAAGTGTCACGACGAGTAGCGGACCCGTGACCTCTGATGGAGAAGAGGCGGGGGAGACGGAGGAGAGGAGGGAGACACAAGGCAAAGTGCAACATAACAGAAAAGGCAGTGACAGCGAGAACAGAGTGAAAAGGAACAGGGCGAAGAGGAAGAAGAAGAAGAAGAAGAAGAAGAGGGAGGGAAGTTTGTGGTGGGCCAAGGCCTAATCCTGCCAGCGCTCCAGGCTTCGGGAACAGAGGAGTGATATCAGTAAAGACACATTCACTGCCTGCCTTTCGCCTAAATGAGGCCACTTCTGTCTACAAAAAAAAAAAAAAAAAAAAGAAGCTCGTTCGCTACCTCCCCTGCAATCACACACACACAGAGTGGAGAAAGTCCTGGAAGCTATCTATTGCCCTCTTTAAGAATCCCACTGTATGATTTTTGGAGCATTGTTTCATTGTGCCAGTCCACGAAATTTACTGCAAAATAACAACAAGTCTAAAATCAATATCCATAAATCACTACAGCAGAGACACTTCAGTGCAAAGGTGCCAACTGCTTCTGTGAAATAAGCTCATTGTTGCAAATTAAAGGACCACACCAGTCCATTTTTGACTTCTCAACATTAGCAGATATCACTCCTATCTTTACAAATGTTGTTAAAATTCAACCATGAGTGTACTTTAGTAAATCTCAAACTGCATTTTCAAACCTCTTTCACTGCCATTCACATTTAAACAGGATACAGAAACACTATAGGACACGTGAAAGTTGCTAGGTATGGGTAATTTACTTTTCTAAAGAGAACGTCTTCAATTATGTGGTCAAAATCACTATAGTCGCATACAAACCACTCAAAGTGGTGCATTTACATGAATTCACCACTGCTTAGAAGCAGATCTGGGTCCACTTGTGTTTTTATTTGGGTGCTCTCGTTGGCTGCAGCGGAGAAAGCTGCTAACACTGAGTTTAATAGCAGGTATACACCAGGCTCAATAACAAGCGCCTTCCATGCACGGAACATTGCTGCATCCCACAGTCAAAACGTAGACGAAGTTGGAAATGCTTCATTTTATGGCTGTGGAGATGTATTGGCACAAACCAGAATATACCAAAAAAAAAATAGTTGTGAGACAGGCAGAGCGAGAGAGAGAGGGGACCCAGGAGGCATTGAGATGAAAGTTATTCCACCTGGGAAAATAGTTCCTTACCTTCCTAGCTTAAATATTAGCATGAAGACAGATTTTGACACAGACAGTCTTTTGAACTAATGTCACACATTTTCAGGTACTTTCCGTGACATTTGTTGAATATGGACAAAATGTAAACAAACATAATATCTCATAGAGAAAGCTACTTTAGGAAAAATGAGTGGGGTTTATCTAACATACGTGGCCAGTGTTGACTACAATGACGTGTGTAACACTGGTATAATCCTTTACAGGCACAACAGAGCATATTTTCATTTATCTAAATGCCTGTGTTTAATCATCAAGGTCTCACAGACCTCTTCAAAAACCATTAGAGTAGTGTTGATATCACACAGGCCAAGAGGACGTCATCAGATTAATTAATGGAAGCGTTTGTGTCGAGATGTCACGAGGAGGATCCTGATGGCGGCATGACGTCTAATTTAAAGCGGGTGTCAGGAAAAGCACCAGAACAGTAAGTCACCTCTGTCATTGCACAATGACAACTAATACATCACCACAGCAAAGCCACAGAGCCTTTACTGCCGCTGGACGTCAGTGAAATAGTCTGATAATGGAAATGTTATTTCATGTTGGCAGCGCTGGGAGCTTTCTCTGGAATGTTTGGAAGACTCGAATTTGTGACTACAACAAGAAAAACAGGCATTCAAATATTGGACAAGATATATATTCAGCGTCTAAACTCTATAAAAAGCATTTTGTAGTGCTTTAGTTTTCCCTTTTTTGTCTTGTGTGTTATGTCGGCTGTGTAACTTGTGAGGAGGATAAAACCCTGAAGATAAAGTACGAGCCAGAGAGCACACAACCCGGAGTTCAAACCCACAGCCTGAGACGAATCCGAGATGAAAACATCACAGAGTCGCTCTCTGGTAAAGACATATTTAAAACATCTCGACACTCAGACTCCCAGCACTCTGCTCCAGAGGTGTAAGTGGGTTAATTCAAATTATTCTAAAGGCCATGGGGCAGGAAGAAAAAAAGAAGCAGATATTGGAATGGTTTCCTGGCTGGATTATTCCAAAACAGGAAGAATCATTTTAACACTTCAAACCCCTTTAAAGCTGTAATGTGTGATCACACTACAGCTAACACAGACACAGAGTGTGCTTGCTTCTGTCTCTGAAACCATGTGGATTACTGTGCTATCGGCGGGCACCGCCTGCGAACAAAGTCCTCCCCTCTCCACCAGCAAACCTCCAGAGTCTTCTGGAAACAGAGCGCGGAGAGCGTGTGACTAGAATTACTGACACACTTTTAGAAACTGCTAATCTCCTCTTACCGTAGGAATTATTACGTAAGACGTCTTTTTTTCCCACTTTTTGCTGCAAAAACGAACAAACCACACAAATTTCCAACTCAATGTTTTCATTTTTCACTGCAGAAAAAGGAAGGGCTGCAGTGTCATACCAGCAACATGGGTGAATGCACACTGAAAGTAGAATATGCAGGTTTTTTTATATGTGTGTCTGAAACGTGACAATGCAATTACAACCCCTGCAGCACCACTACAAACACTCTATGTAACAACAAAAAAAAACAGCTTAAAGGACAAGTTGATTTTTTATTTCTCACCATTAGCAGAGACTGCCCTCATCTTCTAGATGTTGTTGTTAAAATTTGACAATGCGTATAATTTAGTTGATCTCAGACTATATTTTTAAACCCCATTCACTGCTATTCATGTTGAAACAGGATGCTGAAACATTGGACTGGTGCAGTTTAATTTGGGCTTTAACAAACTAACCGCAGCATTTTTAGTTTTTTATTTATTATTTTAGGAGAAAACAGTGACAGATCTATATTACCAGTTCATCACCACATCGATTTACATTTTTAACCGGTTAATACATTTAGCCATAATTAATGTGCATTCTTTATTAGCCTTAATCTCATCAAGCAGCCATATTGATTTATCTCGCTAACGTTAACCGGACATTGGCGTGTCAGTCCGCTCTGTGGACTGGATGAGCAGACTGCATGTTTTCAGTTGAGGTGTTGCAGCTTTGACAAAGTGCCGTTGTGCTAACGTTGAGCTTATTTCCATTTTACTCACCGTACTGTGTTTTCTTTCCATTTCAGCTTGAAGTGATCGTTCACTTTGAGCCTGTCGTTTTTTTTCTCTGGGCTGTCTCTACTTTTGGCCTCTTGCCACTTTCTTCTCTCTCTTCCTCTGTTTCGCAACTCGACCCCGATCTCACATTCACGTTACAGATGATCAACAGTGAAAGCACGTGGTGCGACAGAAATAATTATCCGTGCCAGTGCCCAGTTGTTTAGTTTAGCTGAGCGCAATACAGTGTTACAGTGGACCTCAGTGCTGTACAGGACTATATAACTGTGTGCTACACAGCGCTATTAATAGTCCTGGATTAAACGTCAAGGCAATTAATTTGTTTCGAGGCATTTTAGTGGCATCGAGTTACTCGATTAACTCAAGGAATCGTTTCAGCCCTGGATAAAGCCATTTTGGCAAAAATGCGTGGGGTTTGTGTGACCTTTGTGGCTGATGTTGACAAAGGACAATGACGTGTAGTTACACTGGTGTGGTCCTTTTACACACACTTATATTATATTTGATGCATACTTTATCCACAGTGCTTTACGGAAACATTATTATGCAATCCAGTCCAACTGTTAATTAAGTCCCACGTTTTCAAATGTTTAAAGGAATGCAGATAATTAACTCTCTTAACACTCTCTTAAACTCTAAATCTCCTGCGTGATTTAATTTGAATATAGTGATTTTATTTGGTGTCAGCAAGAGTCACTGAGTTGGAAAATGTTCCAAAGTAATGGCACTTAAGGAAACAATGTTTTTGCCATGTGCATTTAAGCATGACGTCCTGTAAGTTAAAAGATAATCACCCCCAGTTTCACTCAGGGATACTGCTGTGGAAGAATGCACTTTACAATCGCTCCTATTGCAAGAGGTAGCTCATCCAGTAAAAGGCTGTGTTGGGAATGAAATGAGAAAAGGCAAGACAAGGACACAATGTATACAACAAGGCACCGGAGCAACAAACGTGGAGGAAGATTCAGGTTGTTTAAAAGTTTAGATGTACTGTGTGGGCAGAAGTCTTAAAAGGGAATTAAGCCTTGACCCGTTTGTGCATGTTCCCCCATCTTTTCTGTGCATATCTACAATGCCAAACAGCCAGTAAGACCAAAGAAGTCACAAAATAATCTTCAAAAAACGTCAAAGGCAACACTGCTGACCTGTGGCAGGGCGGAGCTAAGCTGGCGCTGCAGAGAGTCTCGGTCGTAGATGACGTCCTGAAGGTGCTGCTGGGCCAGGCCGAGGCTCTCCTGGGTCTCCCTCAGCGTGTCCAGCAGCCGGTCCCTCTCGTCCAGCATGTTGACCATCAATTGCTCAAAATGGGAATCCGGGTCCGAGGCGCTGCTCTGAGAGCCGCGCTGGCTCAGCGCCGTGTCCTCACTGATGGTGGGCATCACCTCGCACATCATCTTGGCACTGCCGAAGAAGTGGGAGGTCAGAGATTAGACAGTGACGAGAAATGAGATGAAGACTATCGAAGAAACGGTTGAGTTTAATAATATGAAGTGTGTTGTTTCTACTTTTGTTAGCACCACTGGATGACTTGCAAGTCAGACTTTTTTCTTTTGGCTTACCTTCAAATATAGAATACAGAGTTATTGTCATTTACAGCTCGCATCTCAATTGTAAGGCCGCTGACCTTGATGGAAACTCCTCCCAAAGGGTCTGCTATTTTATAAAATACAGTGAATAAAATGAATGAATCAAGCATTACAACCTATAGTGCTTGCAATCTCAAGTTACGCATCCTACATTTATATTTTGTCCTCTCTTCATCTCTGTTGCCCTCCAGGAGGAAATCAACAGGTTGCACATATCTTTGGGGTGGTTTTAATATCTTTTAGAGTTGTGAAGGAGAAAAAAGCTGCAACCCTTCAGGCCTGAAAGAAGAAGCCAGCACAAGTGCCAAAAACTGCACGTCCTCCGATGTCCACTAGAGGCTGACTCCAAAAGCAAGTCAGTCCAAGACCATATTGAAATGTCCAACATAATAAACATGTCTAAAGTGGGAGATTTTTTTTTACATTTTTTTATGATTATATATTATTTGCACTTACCTTGTGTGTTTTTACATTCTTACCCTAATCCATCATAAATTTAGTATTTGGCTCTGATTGCCTGTGCTGTTTTCCTACCTTGTATTGTTAGAACACCTAATTTTCCCAAGGGAGTAACATTTTTAAATATGACAAACTCAAGCCTGTGTTTTAACTTATCTCCGTGTGTAATCAAAGTGAATTATAACGTGCTTTTTGAAGAAAAGAAAAAATTATGCAGGTTTTTGTTATTCTGTATTAACAGGGGTATTTTGGCAAAAGAAGTCAAAGCAGGACCCAGCCACCACACACACTAAACCAAACCATTTTTACTCAATTTTGTTTTGACAGTATGCCAAAAGCCTCATTTTCTCATAAAACTTCAGCATGCCCTCAATGTTATCAAACACAAATTTGAAAGGCTTCAAATTGATTCCATTTTGTGTTCATCAATGTCCTCATTCGTTGCCTCATCAGAAAGCCATCCATACTGCTGTACAGCTGACAGCTCCTCTTCCCCCATCTGCAGAGCATCTGGTAACTCCATCCTAGCTGCAAACATCCTGGTTTGCCTCGACCCATTCTGCTGCTTTTTGCTGTCGTGTACATACTTTCTGTTGGTCTATGGAAAACAGAAGGGTTATCTAAGTATCACATATAGCAGACTGACACTTTGCTATTTGTTGGAACACCCCATAAAAAAAGCATCCCTCTTGGGTAATCAAGATAGAACAGGGACACAATCCTGCTGCCTCTACTGTTGTCTCTACAGCTTTTTCAGCAGAGACCTCAGCTTGGAGAGGTTGTTGTCCTTCCTCTTCCTTAAAAAAACAAAACAAAACATAATTTAATCATTTATGACAAAGCAAACATCACATCAAGGCCATTTCTTGAATTACTACCAATTAAAGCCATCTAATTTTTTCTTTTTTAACCTTTTTACCACTGCCTTTCTGAGTAATTTTAACATAACTTGGTCTTTTGAAAACAGAGTGTATTAATCCAGAATCATCTAGTCTACTTTTTCGAATCAACGAGAGCATAAGGTGAGACTTAAAGTCATGAAAAACTGTCATACCTTGAAGGGTGACACATTCTCTACAAAAATTATTTTCATGACTGAATGATGGAACAATCAGATGTCCCACATCCCTACAACTGAGGTTGCACTTGCAAATCTTCTTAACTAAGATCAATCCAAGCAAAAAATAAAGAGAAAAATATATTAGTCAGTGGCTAATACGACATAAGTGCACACACACAGAAATATTGTATACAGACATATACACATATAGCCCATACTTACATGCTATCTACACACATGCTAATATTACTCATGGTATGCACTTGCAAGTGGTGATGAAGCTTAGTGTTGGTGATTTGAATATAGGACAAACTATATAGACTTTAGGCTTCAAATCCGCTGGAAAATCTGAGTTACGCATGTACAAAAGACAGACAAAAAACTGATGATGTTGTGATGTTGTGATTGTAAATAAACTTTGAATGAAAGAGATTCATTGTCACAGAACGGCATACCCTATACAAGCTCTTTCAGTTAAAAAAAAAAAAGGTATTTTTTTTGTCAACATTTTTGCCTACATGTAATGGCCTGAGCGATAGAAAAACTTTTAACGCTAATCTTTATTACAACTTAAATCTGCTTTGGATGGAAAATGACTGTCACAGTCAACATCTTAAAGAACTTTAAGACCTATGTCCTGACCTCAAATCTACACAAAAACGTTTATAGGACAGACTAACCTCGTACACTTTGTTTGCAAAACATAATTTTCCTGAAATGAGGAAATTTTCTTTTAGTCTGAAACAATACTCACGCACTTCAGGATAAAAAATAGAGAATGGGCCCGCGGAAGCACAGCTGTATTTATAGGCTCTGATTGCATCCAGGCGGCGGAAGTGTTCATTTGCTCCACTGTCTCCTGAAACAGCTCACCCTCGGAGGGGCTGACCCATACGGTGGTGTGTTGACAGAATATGAAATAGAATATATGGATGTTGTGCTAGCCAGCATCAGCATAGCAACATTAAAACGACAAATGTTTCATACTGGTGTAACTTTAGGTCATTTGTTTGATTAAAATATACACTTAATCAAACTAATAGACAGTTTAAAAAAAACCCCAAAACTTTCAAGTCTCAGTGTATTCATAATTCTATCACTGTATCTCCAAGAACAGTCATGTAAACAACCTTTGTAACTCGGGATGCATAAAACAGATGTCACTTGAGGCCTGACAGCGGAGGTGGCCTGACAGTGGGACCTGCAAATGAAGTGTCTGACAGAAGTGGTCTGTGGCCTGACCCCCCTCACTGTGGCACACTTAATGAATGCAGTGCATCACTGGGTCTTAAAATGTGGCTTGAGCGCAAACTTAGTCATGTGAGTGTCATTCAAAACATGAAATTTGTGTCCATGTACACAACCCGTATAGAATAAACTATTACTATGTAACAGAGTTCTGTGAGACTTTGTTGTTATGCGTTGCAGTGTACATGCTCATGCATTTGTCTGTGGTATAAAGCCAATACCTTATGCATAAGGGCAGAGCTACACTCCATATCTCAAGAGCTGCTCAGTAGCTACTCTGACGCCACATCACCCTCTGACTGCTAAAAAGAGGCATCTAATGGGAACGAAAACAGATCCCCTTCCTGTTTTCAAAAGGATTCACCTTTTTAATTTACCATAAGATGTCTCTCAGCATGCAGAAAAATTTCCTGCAGTGTTTTTCTGCCTCATTTGCGCTCTGCTGTTTTCTGTCAAGCTCATCAGTTTTTGCCCATGTCAAAAGCTCTTCTTTTCTAATGGATTTTCTGCTAACAGATTTTCTATTTACGATAAGAGGATGCTCTTAGTCCTTAAAAGCTCAATTGAATGTTAATGGGAGGGACTGTATTCCAAACATAGTACAGTGTATTTTTGCATCGTCTTTGCTCAGTTTTACTTTTTTTTAACCTTTTGAAATTATCTTTTATTCAGTAGATACGAGAGAAAATATATAATAATAATTATAAATGAAATAATAATAATAATAACAATAAGAAGAAAAGATTAAATTGTTTTTAAAAATTACACTAATAAAATTAATCTACCTGGATATCAAGTACCTACATACATTAACTCAAAGTTGTAAGCTTTTAAACCCTTATTCACTGCCCCATAATAAATTTTAAGGACTTTGTTTCCTGCTGTAGTATGTCTGAGTCTAAGTCTAATAGACAATAGAGCAGCTATATGAGGTGTCTCCTTGTGAATGTGGTTTTATATTTTGCTCAGTGTAGTGTATCATTGACACAAAAATGCAGGAGGGCTAGTGCTACTGTTACCTCTCAGTGCTGTCACTGCAAAATGATTTGCCGATGGATTGATGCAAAGTATTTAATTTCATCTCTCTCTTCTTCTTCTCTTTTAACAATTTTTGTATTGTTACTCTGTTCCTGCAGGTGTTTGTGTACATTTACAATATTAAACCCTTCATAACCTTGCATTTTTTTTAAGAATTCATTTATTTATTTATTCATTCATTTATTTATTTTTTTATTGATGCAGGGATTGCAGGATATTTTTCAAGTTAAACTTTAAATTCTCAAATCCCCAAATTAAATTAGATTTTCATGCATTTTCTATCAAAATATAGAGCGCTTCCCAATCTGTAACTTGGTTTCCCAAGTAGCACCTGAGGGTTTGACCAATCCTGAAATGATCATTGCTATCCTATAAGGTTACTACAATGTTCACTACTTCAGTAAAAAGGACGAACCTTAGATACCACCTGACAGTGGCAAATGTCTATAGTCAGCTTAGCTTTAAAGTTAGTGCTTAGCTCAACAGTTCAGCTCATCTATTGGCCAGAAAGCTAATGCTATGCTAACAATATTCAAAGTCAGTGATAATATCCACAGTTAAAACAGTAAATATAAGTTAACAGATTAACATCCATCCATCCATCCATCTTCTTCCGCTTATCCGAGACCGGGTCACGGGGGCAGCAGTCTAAGCAGGGATGCCCAGA
>JAPZDX010000015.1:15443305-15454408 GCA_029783625.1 Naso annulatus | reverse complement strand
GTATATCTGCTCATAGCAATGCCACTTGTCGCCAGGAAGTGCAGCATATAGAGCAGCCAATAGGAACGTGTGCTCTCTGAAATGAACGTGATTTTCCTAAAATATCCCAGGACGGTCTGGATACAGAGCCAAGGAGAGGTGCAGAAGTACAGTGTTCTCTCACACCATCTGAATTATAATATGCTGAAAGGTTATTATGGAATTTTAGAGTAATGACACCAAAGATAAATTGCCTACCCCAGCTTTAAGTTAAGCACTCTGATCATCTTAATATCAACTCTCAATTTCAGTGTCATGCTGGCCAGTCAATTATTGTGCCAAAACACTGCCACAGCAACCGAGATAAGCAGAAAAACCTATGCTGAGTTTACGACTGAATGATGCTCTACACTTATTAACTGCACCGTAGTTGCAAAGTCATGGCAGATGGCAGGTGTATGACTGAAGGTCTGTCCTGGGTTTACCTCCCGTTAGGTTTAGAAAACAACAAAAACAAAAAAAACTTTGGTTAAAGTTAGGGAAAGATTGTCATCCTGGCTGTCACGAAAATCATGTGTCTGTGAAAAAAATGTAATCTATGCAATTCATATACACGGACGCAAATTGTCCATTTGGAAGTTTAGTTAGTTTATTTAATTTATTTGTCAGGAACCATGTGCAAATGTGAAGATTGATCTTACAGAGAAAAAAAGCTTTGCACCAGAAAAAAGACGTTTGCTGATTTCCATCTGTAGTCCCTGTGCAGTCGTGATGACTGTCTGTCAATTTTATGTGAAATAGTCATGAAATGTATTCATTCTGTACAATTCCGACAAAGGGACACAAACTCTTTTTGGAAGTTGAAATCACTGTCACAAAATTAATGAACATTTTGTGCTTGTGTACAAGAATCCTATTGATTACATTTCGTGACTGGGCTGTGTGTACAGAAGACATTGCATCTGGGGAAACCTCACAGCAAATTTCAATAAATGAACAATTAGTCTCATTATTCTGAAGTAATATTAGGACAGTTTAACAGAAATATCTCAAAACCATCTGTGGAAAGCAGCGCCGAATGACATACTCTGATTTTGGTGCAGTGATATTTGTCAGATTCTGATTTAGCAAGTCACAAGAATCACACAAAACCTGATGACACCTGATGAGAAAGCAGGGAGGGAAAAACATTTTGAGCACCATAAAATCCAAGGATGATATATGTACAACAAAAAAGGAAAAAATGTAATCATTCATAGAACTGGCTGTATTTCTTGTCAGTTTGTGAGAGTCTATATTTTTCTCATTTGAGCCATAAATTGACTCCAAATTCAAGTAAAAAACCTACCAAAAACTGTTGCTTTCTTCCTGCATTATCAGTAATTATTAGCCCCAAATCACAAACTGTATAAAGGATTCACACAACAGAACATAAATGGCAACAGATCGAAAAAGTAGCTTTTGCATCAGTAAATTTATCCACATAATATTGTTGTCAGGCATTGTGATGTGACTAACATCCTCATGTGAACACTGAGCAGAAAAAAGTGAATGAGACAGAGATGAGGATGAGGATGAGGAGGACAGCACGGGTGTAGAGTTACACCCAGCCTGCTGCCATTAGGGAGGCATCAAGTGTGTGTGTGTGTGTGTGTGTCTGCCTCACCTCTCTACATGTGTGTGAGCATCTGTGAGAGGGGAGGAGGTTCTGCGTGTGTCCTCTGATGTGTGCGTGTGCGCACCGCATGTGTGCTCAACTGCAAATAAGTCTGCATGCACATGAAAGCATGAAAGGACAGCGCGTAGCCTTTAACGTTGCCCACAATCCCCTGCAGCAAGGTCATGCAAACCATCAATCGATGGAGATTGAATAAGAGCACAGAACAAAAAAAGGCAATAAAGCTCAGGTTGGAACGGACTTGAACCGTGCCGCCAACATTTTCAGCTGGAGTTTACCCTCCTCATTATGAAGTCAAAGCTGGCCCTTTAAAGATGCCCTTAAACCATCATTTTACAGACATAAAAGCTGCTGCCACAGGTAGCCTCCCGCCTACATGACACCTCAAGGTAAGAAGCGCCGTGCACATCAGGCATATTAGGCAGCGTGGAGTATTTGCACGGCTCCTGTGCAACACCGGGGAGTCACACTCTTTAATGCAAAACCATTAAATGAAGCATAATGCCAACTGTGTCACACTTGGAAACAGAGCATGTCACAACTTAAGCCATATGCAATGCATGCAAATATTGTCATGTCCTCTCACTGTCATGCTAATTTGAAAGAGCAGAGCAAGATCACAGCTTTGCCTGCAGCCAGCCATTAACCTTCAAGGGAGTCAAACTAAGCAGCACCTGCATGTTTGTGTCTTTTCATTCATTCATTCATTCATATAATATTACACCAGGAAATGTGTGTATGGATGTTTGTGTGTGTGTGTGTGTGTGTGTGTGTGGATTGTTGGTAAATCAGGATGAATGACAGAGAGGCTCTCCCATCCTTGCATCTCTATAATAGCCGCTAATAATATTGTTTATAGGAGGGGCAGCTGTTCCTCCTATGACAGCTCCTCTTTTTACTGTTATTAACCGCACACACACACTCACACACACACACACATGCCGAGGCGGCCTGACTGCGGCGCTCATCGCGTCCACACACCGCTGTAAAATCTCCTCCTCATTCTCTGAAATGATAATTGGGGAGAATCCTTGGCTATTGTCTCAAGTGCATTACATCATGCCATCCTCTCAGTCTGCATCCCGCCCCCCTTTAATTTAACTCTCTCCTCTGCTCTGTCTCTCCACTGTGACAGATTGTTCCTTTTTTTTTTTTTTGCCTCCTGCAGAATCTCACAATGTCAACCACACACACTAAACGTATAGATATATACACCATGAATCCATCCACAGCAGGAGCCTCCTACTCCTCCAGTATCCCCCCCCCCTCCATGAGTCCAGAGTTAGGGATGTGAAGAGGGCACCGCTGAAAATCACCTTGAGCCTACAGGAGCAGGGCAATGTAGGTCACCGCAACACCGGCGGCAACAGTGTGCATACTTACAATTTATTCCTTCACTATCAGCGGAGGCTCCGGCAGCGGATCAATGACAACTGCAGTCTCTGTAAGCTAAACCATCAAGCGGACAATCCTAGGAGGCTTCTTCAGTGCAAGGCAGCAGCAGCGGTAGCGGCAGCGGCAGCAGCAGCAGCAGCGGCAGCGGCGCCGTGGATCCGATCGTCAAGGTGCGGCCGGTCCCCGCCGCGGGCATTGTCAAGAAACAAAGGAGCAGGAATAATCGCCAAATTAGCCGCGTCAGGTAATGACATTTGATTTCCGGGGCGACACACACAGGGTAAGAAATTATGGCATGTTACAAATTCTGCTGTGATAAGCGGAGCTGGAAAAGACCATTGTGGGAGCTGACGGGGGGGAGGCGTGCGGAGTCTTAAAGTTGCAGCTGTGCAAAATCTTTCTTCCCTCTGTGTGCACAGCTATATAATAATAATAATAATAATAATAATAATAATAATAATAATAATAATAATAACAATTTGAATTTTTCAACACATTTGAGTTATGCTACATGAGTAAAAATTTCACTATTTGAAAATATGAAAAAAAAATAGTTCCTTATAGGCTTAGTAGGTTACTATATTTGGTCTAAAACTGCAGAATAAAATGGTTCTGTAACTTTATAGCGTTAATAGAAAATGTAATATTACTTCCGGTCTATAAACCAATAAGGTCACGCTTTTCCATTCAGTAAAACACTAAGGCTATTTCTACTTTTTTCCCACAGTCAGTAAAGCAGCCGCCACTTGAAGCTCCGCTCACCTTCTCCTGACACCCAGATGGTCTCTGCCAGGTTGCAAGTGTTGTAATTGGGATTGTTGTGAGTCGCCGACAGCCGCATTTATTTTCTTATTTCTCCACATCTTTTGGAAATGAATGAATTCCTTCAGCTGGCTCAACAGTCCAGTGCGAGGTCAAATTTTTTTTTTTTAATTTTTTTTTAATTTTAAGGTCCAGAAAGAATAGAATCTGATTCTTCTTTGTTAAATGAGATTATGTTCAAGAGACTGTGACACTGAACTGAACTGCAGATGTTTCGACACTGGGTATGTGGCCACTCTGTGACTTTTATGTACTTTTGTTCTGGGGCTTTCTGGCTCCTTCTACAGGGCTGTGGCCATGTCAGAGAGAAGTCTTCTTGCAGCTTTGTTCCAATAATTTCTTGCAGCTTTCCTTCATGTTCAAATAATTTATTTTTTATATTTTTAAATGTATTGGTGTGGAAGCGCTTAACTGGCAAAATCCCTGCAGACAGCATCCAAAATCTTGAGGGTGGAAGCTGTTATTTGGTACATTAATTCCCATGATTCTGGAATGAGATTTTCAGCCATTTATTTATTTATTTATTTATTTATTCATTTATTAGACTACATTTTACTGTGAATCAAACAGAATGCTTTTCACACTTTTCCTCCTGAAGGAAAACTGTAGCCCAGAGACACACTGGTTCATTAGACCAAGCACAAATAATGAATGAAATGAAAACATACACTAATAAAATCTACATTTTTCATACTGATTTTCCTCACAGTAACAGCTGTGTGGTCACTTCACAGTGGACCTCGAGCACCTGCAGTGTAATAACAGTTAAAGGAGGCACTACCACAACATTTCTACTGATCGAGAAATAAATTCACACATTTTTGCAAGGCTACAAGCCAACATTCCCAATAAAGACTGAACTAGAATTCAAAGCATATTGATTACACCCTCCAAAATTTTACTATTTGCTGTTTTATATCATTTTAAACGGGATAACTTTGGGTTTTGGACTTTTGACAGATGAAACAAGCCGTCTGAACATGCCTCTCTGGGCTTGAAGATGAGCATTTATCATTTATTCTTGACGTGTTGTGTCAGTTGTAAAGAAAAACTTAATGATAGACCAAATAATCATTAGCTGTCTCACATAGTAGTTGTCTCTTTCTGTGGCTCTGTGCAGAAACCCCTTTTAGTAATCTTTTGAACACATCAGTTTCTCCAATTTCTGCTTTATTTCTTAATATTTCTTTATTCCACTGAGTGCCAATAATACATCTATGAAGGAATGAATAATTTCATGGTGTAAAAATGCATCTACAATGCTAAGGAATGAGAATCTGATGACAGTCATGTTAAATATGTATAAAGTCAACAAATACAGATATAAAAGAGAAGTGAATTCCCTCATCTTATGTTATCAGTATTTTTGTGTGAGTGTCACTTATTTTTTCTATGTTTCTATTTTTTTTTTTTTACCTCTCTGTCAGCAATAATAGAAGAAAATATATTCCTTTATTCTTCTGAGTGACAGTAATTCATCTCATCATTCATCAACTATCTCTTGGTGTGAAAATGCAACATGCTTTAAACGAAGTCCTAGGACCTAAAATAGAGAATCTGATCTCATGAAAATATGAGTAGTAAAATCCCTGGTGTCAATAGCTTAGTATCAGTGTCACTCATTTATTTTATAGTTCTAATAATTAATGTTAGAGATTTTTCTTCCATTGAAGCAATATTTTTGGATAATAATGCAGTGTAACATCTTTATGTCCCTGCACTAAAACACCTCTGCCCTCCCTCTCAGCAGCAGCAGCAGCCGTGTGGACCCGTGACAAACTGACCGGCGACTGATGTCACTGTCCATGGTGCTGAATCTTGCATGCTCGTTGTATGTTCTGCACTGCATTGCAGCCTGATGGGGTCTGGTGCTGATCATGTCACTACAAAGCAATGCAACCAACTGTATTGTGGTGTAACTTTAGAACATCACATTACATTTTTCCAATCATGTCTTTAAAGATCAATGAATGAGTGTCTCCAGTCACAATTTACTGTCACTACATTCTGGGAAAACCACCACTCTGCTGGATTTATCTTTCGACTGCCTGTCAGCAGCCAGGATATTTAATTAACATACATTACGTACTGGTTGGTGTTTCCTGTCTGATTCTTTCCCTTCAGCGACGACTGAATCCCACCTGGGAAAATGCTTTCAGATGTCTCTTCTCTGTGTTGCAGGCCCAGCTCGCTTCCCCGCGGTTCTTTTTCCTCTTTGTCTGATAAATTACCAAAACAGCACTAAGTGGTGGAGTGGAGTGCTGGCTCTCCACTTCAGTGAAAAAATACTCGCTTGTGGGTTGTAAAGTCTGCATGAAGACAATGAGTAAGCACACTGACACACCCAGAGCTCGATGCTGCAGGCGGCGGGACTGAATGGTGATAAATTCTTGTGTGTGATTAAAAAAGAGGGTTTGTGGTGAGATTGTGCTTTGATTAACGCCTTACAATCACAATACACTCATTTTTACACTGCAGCTGATTGCCACCTACTATACTGACCTACTGTGTGCCTGCCCTGTCACTAAAGCGTCACAACACTCCTGTTCCGTATTAATTTCCCTAGAGGAGTCAGTATAAAGCTCTGCATATAAATGGTCATAATGCAGGTGACGGAAACATGCTCATATCTGAACGCCTTGAAGCTGAGAGTCACATATATCGACAGGTTCGTCTCTTGCGCAAGCAGAGCTTTAATCTGGGATTTGTACGATGGATCTTCTGACTGTTCTATCAGTGGAAACGATGCTAAAGCAGGTTGCAGTTAAAAGGCAGTGATCAAAGCGATAAAAGAACCAAGAGGAGGCTATAAAAAGAGACCTATAAAAAGAAAAGAAACCTGTGACGCTTCTCAGATCTAATCCTCCTCCTCATAGCTTGACACGTTCAATGTGTGAATGTCATTAAGCGAGTCGCCCCCCCACCTTTCGTCATGCAAATGGCCCTCTTTTCATGCGCAAGGGTTAGTGCATGCAAATCTCACATCAAAATCTCGATGATCTCAAAGGCTAAGCAGTTGAGCTCCTCACGGCCAATTAAAAAGACACACACACTCAGTCACCGGGCTGCAGGAATGCTGATGCAAATGTTTGCCCATGAATGATGCAGGGGCTTTGTGCGGTGGTTAATATAAATGAATAAATGTTAATGTAAACAGTCATCCATATGACGTGACAGCTGAGAAAACGCTCTCATGAACTCTCGTGAGGGATGATGAGGTGGTGGAGTGTTGCCTGGCAGGATGCCCTGCCTCTCTTGGTTGTTGCACAGAGGATCAAAGAAAATGTGTATTATCACGGCTGACATTTTCCACGTCTGTTAACACGTTTTTGGCAGCCCTTCCTATTTGAAAGTCCATCATCTCTGCCTCCATTTCCCCTGGCAAAGCCTGTACAAAGCAGCCAGAGGTCTGCTATCTTTATGACTTTCTTGAACCTCTGTTTATAGGCCTTGCTGGAATCATAAATGAAGCAGGCTGCCGGTCTCTTGCTGCTTGATGCACTGATAGCAGAGATGAGCTCAGGCTGGGGTATGAGATGCATTAGCCAGACAGAACTGAGAGGGATTACAGGTGTCTGCACTCCTGTAAATCTTTTTATCAGTCGGGCCCACCCACCTCCTGAGAGAGAGCAATGCTGCCGCACTTTTACACACAAGTGAAACAAGTCATAGCCCCACATTAAACTGTGTTAACACTCTCTGGGTCGGCGTAGTCGATGGCTGAATGTGTAGCACCTCTTACCCATTGAAGGGGATTCTTATTTTATTTTTAAAGTTCCCCTCCACTCAAAAATTTGTCCCCTAAAATTTCAGATCTTGACTGACTTATATCTGTACAAAGTTTTTTTTACCAGAGAGGTGTTTTCATATTTCTCTGCTGAAAGGGCCGCTGTCTGTGTGCTTTTCTATACTCTGGGAATCAAATGCAACCTCAGGCAACTTAGATTTGGTCACAAATTTGAGCCAATCACGGGCAAAGAAACCTGAAACCTCTTCCTGACTTGTCAGTCCAGAGAGTGATACTATGTTTTATTAAAAACATATTATTCCATCTTTTTCTACAGAATATATTTATATGTGTTCCTAAGGGTTTTTATTGTCATCTATGGTCTGATGCAGCTGTTTTTTTCTTTTTCAAGACAAGTTTCTCCCATGGGAAACAATAAAGTCACCTTAACCTTAACCTTGTGTCCCAGTAGGGGCCACGTCCTCCACGGCTGTATTTGTAGACCCATTGTCTCACAGCACCAGTTTCCAAGGATCCTTCAGCTGCAGCCGACAAATCCTGCGTCCAGAAACAAATATGACTAACAAACAGCAGCAGCAGCAGCAACAAAGGAGTAAATTTTTCAATCTAAAATTTTTGGCTCCTTTTTAAATCCTCATATAGCTGCTGTGTCATGGTTTCTGGATGACAGAGTGGTGCATCATGATGCTTGGGTAAGGAGAGGAACGGTGACTGACAAAAACAGGAAATGCTCAGTAGACCAGACCATCTCATTTAATAAGGCTTCGGTTTAATGCGGCTTTGTAGGCCTTTGTGTGAGCTGTGATCTTCAAAGGATGCTGCCCCTACATTGGGACACACCTTGAGAATTTGCATTAGCAACATTAAAGAGGGACTCCAGTGTTTGGTATTTCAACTAGCCTACATAACTTTTGTGCACCCAAGGGAGATATGTTTAAAAAAATAAAAAGATGAAAAATGAGTTTGATGTACCTGACTTTTATTTTGTAGTGTGGGTCAAGCAGCAAAAGCTCCTGCATCCTGCATGTTTCATAAGGATGCATTCTGAGACTCTCACTGCCTGTAAATGCTTTCTTCCAAACTCAATGGCCTCAGTTTAAAACACAGGTTTTAAATTAAACATGAAAAAAAAGAAGAAAAAAAAATGTCCGTCCTCAACAGAGATTACTCAACTGAAGTCTCAAGTGACAGATAATATGATATGACATGTAAGAGGTGATTTGTGTAGACAGAACTGAGTTGTGTACTCATGGTACATTATCCCAAATGTTTCCATTTGAAACCAAATTTTAGGTAACAGTGGATTTTTTGGTCATCTCCAAATCGTGTCACATCCCCTTTACCTACCATATTGCCACGACTTAGAGGGAATTTCTGTCTTTTAAAATTTTTTAAATTTTATTTGGAAACCCCCTCTGGCAGAAATTACAAAGCCACTCTGCCTTTAAATCTGACAAAGTTACTGCACACTTCAGAGTTTCCTTACAGCCGCTGATGACTCATGCAGCGTGAAGACTTGAGCTGTGCTTGATACTCTCAACTAATACAATCACAATTATTGCACCCGCTCAATATGCTCCTATTCCTTGATAGATTGTGTGATTCATCTCATTAGCATTCACCATTAATGTAAACGAGAGGGAGCAAAGTTATGGCCATGTTAACATTTACAACTCTCATGAGTGGCCTTTTATCTTTTATGGCAAACATTCATCGCGCTGGGCACAATATAGAATAATGTCTCTCGCTTGGATGTGAAGCTGTTTGAATAGAGAGCAGACAGGCTGGAGAGTATCTAAGGATAAATGGACTAATTTGCAGACAGGAAAATGATTTTGCTGAAAAAGATTCACCTATAGCAGGCAATTACAACATCACTTTGTAAAATACTGTATATGTGCTGTGCAGGTGATGCTTGTACAGTATTTCCTACCTGTGCATGTGTGTGTAAGTGAAAGTGTTTTTGCTTGAGCAAAGATGAGTGAAGGATGTTCAAGTATTTAATGGTTTGGGTTTAGTGGAATTACATGTTGAAGAGTAAAATGTGAGAAAGAAAGAAGAAGATTAAATTAAACTTTTCAAAGAGTTACAGTTCCTGACATGTTTTGTCTTTTCAGTTTAGTTGTTTCCTGTTTTATTTTGTTTTATTTTGTCAATCTCCCTGTGTTTTTGTATTTTTTTAGGTCCTGTTCCTCTATGTTTCCTGTTTTATTTTGGTAAATGTTGTCTTGTGGTTGTTCATTTCCCTGCTTACTGCCAAGTCTCCCTCTTGCCTTAATGTGTTTCATCGGTGTCTCGTTTTCTCCTGTCTTTGAGTAGTTGTCCTTGTCTTCTCCTTTATTGTCACTTTGTCTGTTCATCTTCACACATCCATATTATGTTACACTTCTGTTAAGTGTCTCACTTTTAGGTACGCTTTTGTTAAAACGTGCAGTTCCACAATGAGGGAATGAAAGAAAGACACAGTCCACTAAAATGTCACACCGGCCAGATATCAGCAGCGTTAGAGTGAGGCCTGTTCACGGAGCTCACATACCAAACATGTAAACGTAATCAGGCTTTATTCCTGTTCCTTTAGCTCTGTATCCAACTGGTGGATCCTTCACAGAACAGTATATCCCAAGATTCATTGCACGCTATGGACAATCTTTTTCTATCTCTCTCTCTATCTCTTTTTTTTTAAAGCAAACATAATGGACAAAGTAGAAAAAATAAGAGGATACGTTTTTAAATGTAACTATTAAAAGGACATCTAAAAATTCTGGCTCTCTCTTTACATTTACATATGTTAACTGTGTGTCATGGTTGCCAAGAGTCAGGAGCAGTTAGCTCAAAAACAGGAAATGCTCCAGATCAGACCATCTCATTTATCAAAAGTTTCAGTTTAGCTGTTGTGGCCAACAAATGTTTGTCCTTCATAGGCCTTCGTGTCGGCGGTATTCGAAGGATGCAGCCCCTGAACCGGGACACAGCTTGTATCTACTAGGGATGGAAAATGATTTTCTAATATTCTAATTGCCATTAACTTAAAAAAAAAAATGAATAGTTTATGTGACTATGATTTTGTCTCGAAAAAAAAGAATCATTGTTTTTATCTTGTTTTACTGGCATCTGGAAATAACGCGATAACACCAAATATCACGTTACTAGATGCATCAGTGGTCTCGCATTATAACCAGGCTCCAGCAACATGTGTGTAGCAGCAGGTTGTTTTCCACCGAGGTCAGTACAGTGTTAACAGTTTCAGCGCTGTGAGAGCCAGTACATGCTGCAAATCTTAACAGCAAAAAACCCTGCAGAGATTTCTACAGACATGAAAAAGTTCTGTGGGGAACTCCTAAACAAAAATGAGGTGCAGCGCAAACTCTGCCAGGTTAACCTAATGTTAGACTTGAGAAACCATGTGACAAAAATGCATGTGCGCTGTGCAATAATTTGACAAGTGTTACAAAAAGTTTCTGATTAATGGACAGTGCTTACA
>JAPZDX010000015.1:15303025-15314169 GCA_029783625.1 Naso annulatus | reverse complement strand
ACTAACACCTCGTTATTATTATTATTTTTTATTATTAGTCATTGTAATGACAGGGGAAGTGACTAATAAAGGATTCAAGCTGAATTTTGTGAAATAAAATTCAGCTTGTGAAATAAAATTCAACACAGCAGCATCAGGAAACTCTTGTTTTGTTCATTTTCTTCACATAAATCATTGTCATTCAACTTAGTTTCCCTCCATACTTAAGCGCTGGTCCTCCACCTCCACCCTGCAGTCCCTTTATGCCCCCCCAGGGGGGTCCGACCCCAGTTTGAGAATCACCGCAATAAATCATAGCAATGCTTTTACGGTGAATGCATGCAAAGTGATGTAAGAAAGGGAACAATGTTTCAAAATGCAGGTAAATATATTCTTCTGCAGTGCAATGAATTGTGTGTCGCTTATTAAAGGGGCAGTCCGTCCAACCATTTTCTAATCAAAGTCAGTTTGTCATGTTTGCATGATGACGTCTTCTGTGGATTTAGAGGAGCTTTGTAAGCAGCTAATTTAAACAGCAAATTCTGGTAATTCCTAATAGGACCTTATTCTGCATGAAGCATTTTGGATTAAGACATGTGGCTTATGCCAGTATTATTCCTGTTTAGGAGCTTTCTATGGACATGTATAAGGTTTGTGACACATGCTTTTTTGTCTTATCGTAAACAAACCAGCCAAGAGTTTGAAAAACTTAGGACATGCATCACGTATGTTAATTGGAGTATGACTGCATGCATATAGGAATATTAGTGGAGTATTCCTTTTCATTTACCATGCAAACAGCTTAGCTGGAATATTGTCTTTTTCAGAATAAGGGCAAAAACCGGAATATTGTGTACATGCAAACTTAGTGACTGTTTAGCTTGAACTATTTCCTGAAAGCTCCAAACAAGTTTTTGACTCTGGATTTAATTTTTAAAACAGGGCAAGACTCTAAACGGCTGGATCATTTCTAATCATTTTGAAATCTATAAACACATATAGGACTCTGTTTAAATGTAAGGATGCTGATGAGTAGGCATGTGCAGACATGCTTTTTGCCTGCTTTTATGTGACGCCTTAAGGCGGACACAGGCTTCCGAATCCCCTGGAGCCGGCGAGGAGGCTCTCTCTCTGAGACAAATTATGGAGGCGCAGAGTTTCAAAGTTGAATGCTCAGCAAGTCCCTGTAGGATTCTTGCAACAATGGCCCTGTCACTCCCTCTCTCCGTCCCCCCTCGCCCCTTCTCTCCACCCTCCCCAACTCTGATGAGCACCCAGGGATCTCGGAGGCAGTGACAAGAGGTCCGACGCTTTCATGTGAGAGGAAACCGAGGAATGAGTGTCACAGCCTCGAGGGAGCTGTGCCAGAGTGGCAACAAAATAATGGAGGGAGATATGAGAGACGTACAGTACACAAACACACGCGCACACTCACTTCCTCAAACACATTTCTATAATATACATCAGGCACTGCTGCTATTTTCTACAGCAATTTTGCATCCTTTGGGGTTGAGTTAAAGGTGGGTTAAATTTGATGTCGAATGAAAGCACATATGTGAATTTATTTGAGGTGCTGCTGAAAGCGCTTTCACTTCTCTGATGCTAAGATCCTATCTGGATGAGCAGCAGCCGGGCTGTGTTTGATTACATTCATCAGCCGTTGGGTTTCATCCTATAGAAAATATAGGATCAAACCTGTGACGAACCATCTGTTCCTGTTAACATAAAGCAATAAACACCTTTTATTTTTTTGCTAATCGGAGCATCTGGAGGTTTATGTAGAGCTTGCTCACTCTGTGGGTCTTGGACAGTTTTCCATTGATGGGAAGAAGATAATAGCCAAGTAAATAAACCCACTCATCAAAAAGCCATTCAAAATGTAGGATGCACGGCTCCTCAGGCTCAAGAGGATTGCCTCCATGATTGATTGCAATTGACGGCTTTTAAAAAAACAAAAACAGAAGCTGCATCGTGTCATTTTTATCAGGTTGTCTGCTTGATTGCTTCCTCAGAGCTGCTTCACTTAACAAAAGCATCTAACGAAGCGTCTGATCTTTTTGTGTGTTGCAGGGGAATGCAAGTATGACTTCCAGGCTTGGGGGGAGTGCGACCTGGCAACGGGCAAGAAGAACAGGACGGGCGTGCTGAAGCGAGCGCTCATGGATGCGACTTGCGCCGCCACCGTCACAGCCACCAAGCCCTGTGGGAAAATCCCCAAGACCAAGCTGCAAGGTAAGCTGAGAGGAATAAATCATCGCTAGATAAAGTGTGACTCTCGCAGCACATATTGAGCCTCTCGGCAATGGCGAAAAACACCGGAGTCCTGTTGATGGATCACCATCTCCTCAAAAATGTGGCACAAGGGGAAGATACTGTTTGATGTTTCACTGTTCTGTAAATATTAAACTGATTCTGTTACATCTTGCATATAGGCTCTTTATTTCTATCTTTAAATACCTATTTATATTATTACTATGCTCCTCCTTGTATGCTCTTCATACCAACCTGGTGCATAACTGAGGGCAGATATGTATTGACCCTTTATAAGTATCTCTCTGAATATTCACTTATAATCTAACAGTGGAAGACTTAGCAGCCAAACAGGCAACTAGATCCCTCTAGAGTTGACTCTAAGTGAATAACAATGTTGCTCTGCTGCTGCCTGACAAGTAAGTATAAAAAACACAGTTTGTGAAAAAGTTTAGCCATGGTAACCTAATGCAGTTTTAAAGGAGGCCAGTGGCTAACATTAGCAAGCCTGCTAAAAGACACAGCATGTAATTAACTGTCTTTACACACCCACAACCTCAAGACACCAAACTGATCATCCTCCCATTAAACTCCTGGCAAGACAGCTGCCCTCCAAGTCGAGGAACTAACAGAGTTTCACAGTGATAGGAGATTGTGATGGAATTTTGAAAGAGTTATGGCTGATTTATAGTTGCATGCAGGCTCTCGTGCAGTAGCCTACCTGTGGTGGTCTACGCCGTTGCGAGCATTTAGACTTGCACACTGGTTTTTCTGTGTCTCATGCCTACAGACATTAATTAGAGACTACAGTCACCCTCTGAGCTTTAGCTTCAGGTCAAGGTGACAGGCTGTAGCAGTTAGCTACAAGCTAGCTTCAAGCACAGTGTCCTCCATAATTTCAGAGATCTCTAAAGCTTTGTTAAAAGCACTGCAGCCAGAGTTCATTCCCTGCCCTTCAGTCGCACAGTGGTAAGATATTTTATAGCAGATTTTTGATGACAGTGGACCAAATAGACCAATCACAGCTGTTGCGGTGTGCATCTCTGCGACATGTAATTACATTTCTGCAGAAGTGCACGCCAGGTTATGGAACAGGGTACCTAGCAAAGGTGTAGGTATGGTACAAGTTCACCGCAGAACTATAAATCAGGCTTAATCTTTATATATTTAGCCTGGCATGAATCAATTCACTTTTGCTTTCCAGGGGATATTATCAATGGATGCTGATCAACATGCTGCTGAACCCAGTTGAATAAACATGCAATCAATAAGAGTAGCAAAACTTGAGAGATTGTACTTTTCCCTTGACATCATGTTAAACTTGCCCCATATTAACTAAACTGCTGATCCTTGAAAAGATGACTTACAACTTAATTTCTTCAATAATTTGCGAAATGCTGACATGCTTCCAAAACTCCTTCTTTGCGTGCCCTGAGGGAAAGGATTTTTTCTTTCAGACATACAGGCACAGTTAAATATATTGAAAAAAAAATAAAGGTACCTCCCTGAAATACCTGTTTTTTTTTTAAATGAAACTTTTATTAAATTCACCCAAGACAAAGACCCAAATCTTTTGTAAGACTCATTCATGGACTTTGTAATAACACCCCAACAAGTTTGTTAAAAACATGCCATCCCTGAACCTCTTCGTATGAGACAGCAGCCCTTTTTGGATTAATTTGAAAGCTGGAAATTGTTAATTACTCTCCAGAGAAATCACATATCATTAGATTAGTTCGGATCAAAAGCGAGACCCATGAGAAGCCAAACAGACATTCATAAGAAGAATCATTCCAGTATTTCCTGCACTGTCAAATCACTGTAAACAGTTACAGGGAATGTTAGATTAGTTAATTTGCTTAATTAATTATAGCTGAAGGGATGTTTACTACTCGGGTGTCTCTGTTCCTTCAGCTGAGCTGCTGATATCCATCCTGACAAACCTGGATATTTGGTTCCACTTTTGACGTTGTATGTAAGTTAACACGCAGGTTAAAATCTGAAATGAGAGAATCTAAATTTTATTTCAATTATGATACATCTAATATGTCCAAAGGTGTGTTTGAGAGTGAACTTCCTGTCTCCTCTTTGTGATAATTACTGTAAGTTCGATGGATCAGGTTGTGATTCACCTTTAATCCACCAGCAGCATGATGGAAATCCACCTACTTAACTTCTAATTTGAAGCGTGAGTGACAGTGTTAGAGCAGGGTGAAAAGGTTAACTCACTATTCAACTGTAATTACATGCTTTTAGCCTTCTTCGGTTGTGTCAAAGAAGCTAGCTGCTCTTTTGCTCCTGCCATCCACATTCTACAGAAATGGCCATTTACCGAAAAACTCAGCTGACACAAGAATCCAGCTAATGGGAGAATATCAAACAGTCATGTGGATGCATGTGGAATATATCAGTCTGCTCGGAGTGATGAGTGTAAAACTGGTGATAAGACAGCACTCGATTCATTCCAAGTGAGTCGATGCCCTTTGTTAATTATGTAAACAAGGATGTAACTGACCCACTGCGAGTGTCCCTTTGTCCAAACAGGATTATAATGAGTGCCGAATTGCTGCCAGTGGTAATAAACTGCGCCCTTATCACGCTCGGCAGATGACATGTGTGCACACGAGGTTTGCACAGGGAGTTTGCTTAACCTCACTGTCGCTCCGTTGAGCAGCTCCAGTCAGGTGAAGCCTCAGGGGCGTCTGAGCACTTTTGAAGATGGTTCCTCACTGCAGGACGTCTGCAGCTGCAGCTCAGTCGACTTTACCACGTCTGTGTGCTCTTTATGCAAAATCTTCAAAGGAGGACTGTTAAATTCTTTACATCCGTAGCGCATCATTAATGCATTGTGACAGGAAGTGTCTTGAGGAGTTGTACATGTGATTTATGCTCCAAGCATTCCAGCTAATTTATAGTGCAGAATGCCACTGTTGAAACATGGAAGTGTATGGATTTAACATGCATGGAAGTGTGCGTGATTTAAGACATGTTTCAAAGTGTCATTTATTCTTCTGGTCTTTCGCAAGAAAAGTGAGTGACAGCATCGGTTGTTTTAGCAAATTACATATTTGTTACGTTAAAGCGAAAAAGACCATAGTGATAAGATTTATCACTATGTGAGCTTCCTTGCGTGGACACAACAGTTCAGGTTGTTTGCACCGAATGCTCTCCAGCAGACATCTCTGAATCTCACAGTACTCGCCGTTAAGAGTCTGAATACATGATGCACAACCTCAGGAATATCAAAGAAAACTACCAGCATGCTCTTAGTTGCACTCTTGCAGGCTCTTCCAGTGAGAAGACTAGTGTTTGGTGTCTGGGTCGTACAGTAACCGTGCACACAAATCTCATCACCTGTGATGATCCTCCACGTGAAATTTCAATCTGTTGAAGAGCATCCTTGCAGATTGTGGCACATTGCAGCTTCTGCTCATTCTGCTTAGGTGTCAGGAAAGTGCAAATGCACACCAATGTACAAAAAATACATGTAATTTAGGTGCTGATGACAATCATCATCATCATCGATGTATACTAAGTAATTTCTTGAAGCTGTTGCATGCAAATCACTGTGCAGCACTCAGGCACAGTCCTTTAAATTTTGATCACACCTCATATTTTGCTGTGAAAATTTAAAAAATTTATTGTGTAACATCTATACATTTTTAACCTCAGTGTATGCTATCCATGACTGAACTTATCCCATAGTGCAATGCGTGAGAGTGAGAAAGGCTACAATGTACTGTAGATGAATCTGCAATCTTTCAGTGTTAATGGCATTCACACTTATACCAGTCCAATTTACTCAACTGCATGTCTTTGGATTGAGCAACATTTAGATTGCACGTGCACATTTGCTTGTTTGGAATTTTCATTATTTATTATTTTTTATCCTATCAGCTATCCAACGGAGCCCTTCAGTTGCTACTGTAGTGAAGCGAATTGAAGAAAATCCCACAGGAAAGTGTGAGGTTGCATTTAAATCCCTTTCAAGTGAACCAAAGCTCAGCTCTGCTTTTCAAATTTAATTCCTCATCTTTCATTATGCAATAAAATCGATGTAGATCATGAGCTTTTCATGTTCAAATTGCAAATGAAAGCGTACACATTCATATGGCGCGGACGGGTGCGTGTGTGCATGCAAGTGAAAAAATGTTTACAGCCATGTGTGCAGCTTTGCGTACCTGCGCCCTTCAGTTCTAATGAAGGCCAGATGTGCGGATGAGGAGTTGCAGCCTAAGAGGTGTGAAAGCTGTAGGCAACGAGAGGCAGAGCGAGGATGACAGTGGTCGAGATGAAGGGAGGCAGTTGGGAAGAGAGACTTCGGTCTCTGAGCCTTGCGCTATTTCCCATGTCTGCCAGTTGGGAGATAAGCCCTGGGAAGCAGAGAGGTGACTGGGAAAAGAAAGAGGGAGTGCTGTGCACAATGACGTGTGCACAGGGAGAGGAACAGTGCATGCTTCTCTGTGAGTGTGTGTATGTGTGTGTGTGTGTGTGTGTGTCAGGGGATGGCAGAAATACAGTCCACAATGGCGGGATCAGAGGGCTTGTGGAAAAAACAACAACATAAATGTTTGCTCCAAGCTGAGGGGGTTAGATAGCCTCTCCTCTCTCATCTCAGTCACTCAAGAGACAGAGATCTGCCCGGCCAAATCTGCAAGTCTGAGCAGCCACCTCAGGTTTGGCTGATTCAGGTTGCAGCAGGTTGCTGTGATGGAGGTAGCATCTGTCATTTGCAGAATGTGGAGGAGACAATGCTGAGAGACGCTGCGGGAGCGATCTGAGATTCAGAGTTGCGTGTCTATGCTGTCTCGCCCAGGTGAAACACAGGCCCCGCGGAGCTAGAGCGAGAACAAAGAGTGACAGAAATGAAACATTATGAATGCCTGTAGAAACCTCAAGGTCCCCGCCTTTGCTTTCTGCAGAACAACAGCGTGGAGCTCGCGAGGGAGTGTTTGGACGACAGAGCTGATTTCAGGTTAAACAAAAGGCTCTAAATTTTTGTTTGGAGCCATTTTGTTTGTGTCTTTCTTCCTGGACAGACAGGCAGCGTTCTGATTTTGAATGATTTTAAACCAAAGACATTCTTTCGGAGCCAAACAGAACATCTATTGTTCAGACTCAATCTATTTGCCAAACAAAGGCAGAGAGAAACTGCAGAAGCTGTGAAGTTCAAGGAAGGTTTAAAGTTAAGGAAGCCCAGATAAACTGTGTAACAGGTGCTTTACTTCTGAGAGTTTCATTTTGTGCCTTTGCGTTGCTGTTTTTGCATAAAACATCGCAACAATCAGTATGTGAATTGAATTAAGAACACAACTTTAAACCGTAAATAAGCTCATACATCAGCACAAATTCCCATCCAGATAAGGAGGACATACTAGATCTTTCTCTGATTGTTGTCTCTCTGTGACAGCTACACTACGCTTAGTGCAGTCTCCTGCAAATTTCACCTTTTCTTTAAAATTACACATTCAAAAAGGGTGGGGAAAATGGGGGCGCACTAATTCTTTAATTAGAAAGAAAATGTAGATGAATAAACAAAGAAAAGGGGAACAACATGCCAAGAAGGTCTGCAGCAGCCTGGATTTGCATCTAGCCGAGACTACAACGTCATGTGGTTCATGGTCGGTGACTTCACCTCAGGCTACGAGCGAGCCTGGGAACTAAAACATTTCTGTGATTTCATACTTTTTTCTATAATAAAATAAATGCCGTGGTAGGAGAGATATTTCATTGTTTTAATAAAGTAGAGTAGATAGAATGCTCCAAAATCAGGCGTCAAATGCATTTAGTCTCTAATTCAAAGTGGACAAACGTCACAAAGTCAGATTCTGCTCTTAAATAATAAGCATAATGTAAAGTGAGAATAATATGCAGTCACCGGGTTTTGTCTGAGGGCAGAGGGCACAGACGGGCCTTGTTATGAGTCTGTGTCAGAAGCAGAGAGCGAGCAGTGTAATGTGCAAATGCAGCAGAAAGTCCTCCAGTTTGATACGAGAGCGCAGGAGTGAATCCCTCCCTTCATCTTTCTCTCTCCCTCGCTCTCTCTCTGGGGAGCAGAATGTGCTGACAAAAACAACAGAGAGGGAGAGAGAAATAAAAGGAAATATTCAAGCAAATGAACACAAGCAAACAAAAGAGATGGAAGAGCAGTTTCTGTATTTGCATGGGTGGCAGCGCTTAGCACGTCAAAACCTTAATGCCTGTGGAGGTCTGAGACCGAGGTGACACCAACCGATTTCGAAGATTTCGAAGATTTCCTTGTCGTACACGTTCAGAATGTTAAAAGGTTGAAACTCTGTTAAGTCTCATTGACTAAACAGAATTTGTGCCGTTCAGAATTGCTTGCTGGCATGTCATTAGAGGATTTGTGCATTGTGGAGGTGTCCTTTCAAGATAATCTATTCATACAAAAATTAATTAAGGATTAAATATTGTCAGTCTTCTCTTATATTATCACTCTTTATCTTTTTTTGAATACACTGAGATGCTTTTTTAAAAATTACTTTCCTTTCATTTTTTTTTTTCCTCAGGCGAGTTAATCAAATCTGCTTTTTTAATCCAACTTCTACGACACCGTACCATTATGAAAATATGCCAATTTGTATTTTACATTTGACATGTTGCGACTCAAACAACAGTGTGGGAGGATCTAAATTTAGCATTACATGCTGTGGAACTTGCTCTGGATTAGCAACTAGGGCTAAACAAAAGGGGGGTGGATTAGCAAGGCTGATATCTCTGCTCAACATGTCGTAAGCTGAAAAGCTTGCTAGAAAAACATCGCTTTTGGTAGGAAGATAAGTTGTGCCGAGTATCTAGAAATACAAGCAGACTCATATATTTTTAATTAGATGATTGAAAACACAGTACAGATGTTGCAACCACCACATGCCTGAGGTGAGATCAAGTCACTGTCAATTAAGTCACAAATACAATAAGCCTTGCACTCAAGTCCTGAACTTTGAAATTAAAGCTCTATTAAAACATTTTTATTTATGTGTAAGTCATATGGTCTGTATGGTCTGATGTCGCTACATTTAATGCAGATATTGGATTAAAAAAAGACTGCATTTTATGCAAAGTTATCACCAGTATTAGCCAGCTTAGAGCTTGCTCAACTAGCTTACTTTGTGTTACAACAGCAGCTATGGTTCTGTGTTGAAGAATTTCAATGAGCACTGATGCTTCATCATTTAGTACAACACATTTTTATTAAGTTATTAACATTATTACTGTTTTAAATATACATACACACTAGCAAAACATGAATTTAGCATATTTAAATTTTAAGACTAAATGCTACAAAACTGCCTTTGACCTTAGTGGAGTTTTTTTTGTTTGTTTTTTGTGAATAGGCCTACAGGTGCAAGGTAATCACCAGTTGCCTATATTATACTAGATTATATAATATTATATCCATTATATTATATTAGATTATCAGATTAGATGAGATAAAATTTTAAAATTCATGCAATGCAACACATTCACTTGGTGAAGACAGGAGGTTAAAAGACAAAACATCTAAGTCGGTGCACTTCTTTATGATAAAAGCCATATGTTTAATGTCAGGAGTCTAAAATGGAATTCAGCCACTGTTTATTTTATATTCACTGCACTTTTCCGATTGTCTTCAATTAGAAAAGGTTGATTTAGCAGGAAATATTTTATTACAACAAAAACCCCTTTCAAAAATGCTGATTTCGGTGAGAAGGCTCACTTATATCTACATGTAAATGAGATGCCTTCAACATGCATGCATGCATACAGTCCAGCAGAGGCACACAAACACACCAGCTGATTGACACACCAGCATACAGCTAGCCAGGAGCTAGCTAGCCAAACCGCTGCAGGTTGTGCTCTCTTACGCTTCACCAGAGCGAAGAAGCCATAAAGCAGAGAGGAAAGCCATGGGCTGTGGCTCCTGTCATGGCTGCCAGGTACCAATGCACTGTTGCAGGAAGGCAATAAAGCAGGTTTTCATGTGGCGCACACTGAGCCACCAAATCAGTCACCAGGAGAGAGTGAGAGAAATGATTGCTATAGCATCACAACAAGGAACCTGCTCTTCTGCAAAAAAATAAACCCTAATTAAAAACTCATACAGTTGATTATAGTATCTGAAGAATCTGTGCTCTTCATGGCCACAATGGGATTTGATTATTTTTCAAAACTTCACCTGTAGCAAAAAATATCATCTGAGTAAACACTGTGTGTTGTAATGCTGTGTCGTCTCTGTGCTTGCAGATGCAAAGAAGCAAAAGAAGGAAGGCAAGAAGCGAGAGCGCTCCCAAATTGACTGATGAGGTTGTTTGCCCCGGGAGGCGAGGAAGAGGAGGGTGGAAGGACATCCACTGCCCCAATTGAACACAGTTCCTCTTTGTATTTCCTGTAGGTTGACAGTAGGGAGCCTTTAGAGCTTTGACAAAACCAGTGGAAATATGACTTCTAGTGACAATATGTTTGACTTTTTCTTCTTTCTAGCACCTGATAAAAAGCTTCTTTGCTGTAATAGGAGACATAATATTCATCGGTAGGGACAAATAATGAATTTGGAAGAGAATTGTTTACTAGTGTTCTTGCCTAATTTTACTTCTAGGATTATTTTCATAAGAATAAATTTAATAGGATTTGTTTTACAGTCGCATAGCCTAGTCCTAATTTGGAAACCCCTTGGTTCCATGTATGCCTTAACTTAATGAAGCAGTTTCTTAAAAGTCGCTTAATTTAAGCAGTAAAAGTTGTGCATTTGCAGTTTTTTAAATGGCTTAAGTTAAATGATACCACGTCCCCTGTATTACTCTGTGCTATGGTATTTTTCTTTTATTTCTTGTAAGAATAAACATAAGCTTGTTCTTCCTGGAGGCTGCATGAAAATAGCTACTGTACAAGTGTGCAAACTGTTACTTTTTTTAGTC
>JAPZDX010000015.1:15284621-15298563 GCA_029783625.1 Naso annulatus | reverse complement strand
TGCGTGCCTTGACTGCCTCTCTCCTTAACAGTCCAGTCGGCAGATGAGGCTGGGAGAGTGTGCGGGATATAATCCAACTATCTAACCATTACCACATTATAATGCATTACAAGTGTGTTCATAATGCATTATATGTGTTCATAATGTGTAATAATACATTATAGAGACAAGCTTTATAGAAAGTGTTCCCTGACAATCCAGTGATGTAACACAGCATTTCTGGCATAAAGCATATTTAAACCTCTTCTTTCAGTGTCCAACCAGCAGTCCAAATGCAGGAAAGAGAAACTAAAATTCTAATTTAAGAAGCCTGAAACAATGAATTTTTAGCATGTTTGCTTTAAAATGACTTTTCTTAAATATTCATCAGATTTTCTAAATTGTTGCAGACTTAACTATCGATCAAGTTGTTAAAGTCTACAGTTTTATTATGCAGTTTGCCTGAGGCAGATTATCATTAAAAAATGGTCAATAATGATACAACTAGCTTTTAGTCTTCAGTGTTGGTCACATTCCCAAAAACATCTACACTTACCATAATGCAACTCAATATTGCTGTCTGAAAGTCTACATAGACAGTTTGTAATGCAGTTTAAATTTCCTTAAAGGCCTTAGAAACATATTTTCTCAATCAGCCATTTCCTGATAGCAATGATATCATATGCGAACACAAGAAGGTCAAAAATTTTAAAGTTTTGTTTCTCACGCAAGAGATTTCAGGAGGTTTTTGTTTTACCACTGTGCTTTTCTCACTGGCTGAAGAGTGTTCAGTTGGAAAGAAGTGTGGATAAATCAGAATTTAGCAACATGTGAATCAAAATCTCATACCCCCATCAATCAGATGTGATCAAACCACATCTGTACAGACATGATGAACCAGTAGATTAGAAATCAAGTTTTTTTTTAAGCTCAGCCTGAGACTCCTCCAGAGCCGTGTGGGCACATGTCAAATCAGTGGAGTGCTATAAATGCAGGACTTTTGCTTGTAATTAAAGCATTTTTACAATGTATTTCTTCCACCACTGATGTGTGACTAATTGCTGGAGATACACCCAGACCTTCCATTATTTTAACATTAAATTTTCCTTTTTTTTTTTTTTTTGGTTGCCAGCAGAGAAATTAAGTGTGACAGCTTAATGCGAAATTGTAATTAATAACTTTGAAATTTGAAGGATGCAAAGATGGTCTTCCTGCACATATTGGAGCTTTACAGCAAAAACTGTAGCAGGAAGGGAGGAAGGAAGAATTAGTGCAGGAGGAGGCGGAACAGAATTAATTATACAGCAAGCTAATGAATGCATATGTGATATTTACATTACATCTATTACCTCATATGTAAGGTAGAGAGTCTCTAACAGGATCAGGGCTGAGTGGAGGACTAAGTGGAGCACGTAGCAGGCAAGCACAAGCTGAGCGTGTAATGGGCTATCTTTAATCTCAAATGTAGGTGTTCCACATCGTCCCATAATATGATCAGCCTCATGGTGAGTTTTCATTATGGGATCTGTCCCAGATCTCTCTTTAAGGAGACAGCCTTCAGGAGCTATTCGGTGCAGGCGTAATTCTGTGCAAAGCCCCCCCACCAGTCGCCGTGGCAGCTCCTGATGGCGAATGCTCATGCATATTCATCACTCCTACCGGTGAGCATACATTAATGTAACTAAGAATTATTTAATGAGCTGAAATGATGGATGACACGCATGTATGTACAGAACATGTCTTACAGTAAACTGATGTTTTCTCATTTCTTTTATGATGAAAATGAGCACAACTATTTCTTATTTGTATTTTAAAATGATGATGATTTACAGATAATAATGCAACTTATTTCAAAATAAAAATGGAGATGGGTTTGAAAAAGCATATGTTACAGACGAGGAATTAGCCCTTATTTAAATCACAAGGTCGCGACCTGTGATCAGAATTAAACTCCACTCCTGGAGCAAACACACGTCAGCATGTATACATACACACACTCCATTTCTAAGCACACACACACATTCTTCAAAATCAGCTTCAGTACAGAAGGGCGCAGAACACGCTGAGACATCAATCCAAGAAACAGCAGGATCGCATGATGTCTCCCACTCATCCACACACAGCAAAGAAAGAAAAACAACAACAACAACAAAAAACCTTCCCACAGATGTAATTAAGCAGCTGTGAGCTACGGCCACCTGTTTCTCCTCCACAATAGGAAAGATTTGAACAGTGGCAAACATCTTAATAACTACTATCAAACATGCATTTGACTTCCTGTCAACAGTAAAAAAAAAAAAAAAACTGACACGATGTCATGTGAACTGTGGGCAAATCAAAGAGTGTGACTGAACAATCTCATGCCTCATAACTTGTTTGGTGTTCTTATAACTTTTAAATTTATTCTCTATAATGGTACATGGCAGCTAACATTTAGTTATTTGGTGAGCTTCAGTAAAGATCCAAAATACAAAGACGACAAGTTGTGGGCTGCATACAAAATTGTATGCTTTTAAATTTCTACTTTCAGTAACCGCTGCAGCTGCACTAACAAAGAACGTACCACTGCATGCAGAGTGTAAATAACTGTAAATGCAATGCAGGCTGCAGCGCAACAGTATGTAATTTGTAACAGGTGCTGCATTGCTAAATGCTACCTTGGGGACTAAACAAAATGCATTTGCCGAGCCCCTTTTTCAGATGGCTCTTTAATATTAAGGTATCATCTGTTGTGCAGAGAATTGTAGGTCAGAAAAGCCAGAAAGGCATCCTGGTGAAGCTCTATGTTCTTTCTGACATAATAAATAGTGTATGATGAGTATAGAAAGACAAATAGTTTTATTGAGACTGAGTGGGACTATTTCTTGGCCAGGTCTAGTGATAGATTTAAGGGATTTCTTTCATCTCTGCCATAAAAAAAAGTCTCAGATATAAACCTTGTAAAAAAAAACCCACAACTTGTCATTTTTGCACTTTGTTTGAATACATTAATTAAACAACTGATATAACATGTTTGGTGTGCTCAGTCTTTGCTAAGCTAAGCTAAGCTACCTGTATTATCCTGCTGCCTCATCGTACACCCCAACAATTTTGATGTGTTTGTTAAAACAAAACGGGGGTTTATTCTCTAGTTGGATCACTAATTCCTCTGAACAACGAAGTAGTTGTCCATCCATTAAATACTGTATATTTCCTTTACTATTTTATGGCACACAATGGATCAACATCTTGAGATAGGTTGGTTCATAGAAATTCACTTAATATGGATGCTTACGTATAAGAAAATGTATTCATCTTCATTGTTTAGGGTGGAGACTACAGCTGGTTTGGTATTAAAACATATGTCCCCAAATTTTAAAGCTAAATGAGAAAATCTATCTTGTAAATTGACTGAAATGACCCTTTAAGTTGGAAATTATTCGCAGTCACCAGTCGATGGCAAAGTTGACATGTGTGGTGCTAATGTATTTATATATTTATTATGTATTAATGGCAAATCATTCCCACGGATGTAGATGGGGAAGCCTCCAGCTCTGATGTGACCATGTCAGAGGCAATTTATACAAAAGCTGCCCCACTTTATTCTCCATGTCGCTGGTTGGAAATGCAATGATGGGATCTCAGACAGAAGGTAAGAAGGCAGGCAAGCAGGCGGGCACACATGGGAGTACACACACATACTGAACCAACACAAACCCACATGTGCACTCACATCAATATTGAGTATACACTGATATGTACAGCTATCTACAGGTATCTTCACTGAACTTCAAACTTTGGAGGTTTGTAAATTCAGTCAGCCCTATTTTCCCATTTTGAAGTTTTCTTGTGTTTTTGTGCAGCGCAGATCGTCCTCCGCTCTTCATCTTTTGTCATCTTCTATCAGCTCAGTGTCACTCTGAGAGCTCCCCGCTCCACACAGCCTCGTTTTTTTTGAGCTCGCAACACTGAAAGACTCTGAATTTTTCACGACCCTCCTTTTGTTTGCTGCCTCTGCACGACACATCTCGACGCAGTTAACTTTGTGTAAAGTGCTACAACCGGTTATTAAGAGAGAAACTGAAATTAACACAATTAAATGAATTTAAAGTAATTTCAAGTGGACTCTTGCTCTCTTTATCATGCTCACAGACACACACACACACACACATACATGGGTGGCACACACACACAGGCAACTCATACTTCAGCTCTTTCTCCTAAGTGTCCCATATTTATCTGGCTGACCTTATATTTTTATACTGGCAGAGCAGAAGATGTTTGAATGTCTTTTTAAACGTGACATTGCACAGAGCGTAGCAGGCTGGGTTAATGGTGCTGTTGATGTAGCAAAGCCAGTAGCCAATAGTCCAAACTGTGGGGGGGATGCAGCTGGAGCAGAAGGTGTTAATCAGCACCATCACATTGTAAGGAGTCCAGGTGGCTACAAAAGCTACCAGGATGGCCATGATGGTGCGGGTCACTTTTTTCTCCCGGGAAGGCGCCGCTTTCTTCTTCTTGTTGGGAGGCTGCTTTGTCATCTTCACGATCTTCCGCGCCACGTGATTCTGCCGCTCCACGGCCGGGACAATCTCAACGGTGGCATTGGATGGCGTGTAGCAGTCGCCCTTGGGTGACTTTGTCTTGATCTTGATGCAGGTAAGCTTGGAGCCTCCCGCCTTGGCTCGCTGGCGTGGAATTTGCTGGCTCGTCTCTGCGTTGGAGTTGGCGGCAGACGGCGCCACCTCCTCGTCTTTCTGAGTGGATGCGGCCACGCTGCCAGATGTTGAATCATTGGAGCTTTCTTTCTCTTCTCCAGGAGCGCAGGTCTCCCTCGTCATGTCCTCACCTTCGGTTTCTCCGTCAGCAGTTGCTGAGGAAGGTCCTTTGCCATTTTGCAGTTTTCCATCATGCTGGTTCGCTCCATCCTCAGCGTTCTGGCCCTGGGAGCGTCCTGTGTCTTCCCCTGGTACGTTGTTGTTGTTGGGTTTCGGTGTGTTGTTCCTCCTCTGGCCAGGCGACAGGGGCTCTGGATTGGCTCCTGATGGCTTTCGGTTATCCTTCTTCACACGGCTCTTGCTTGCCCTGGAGATCTGCCAGTAGAGCATAATCATGATGATGACAGGCAGGTAAAAGGCGGCAATGGCGGTGCCAAAAGTGACAGCGGCATTAGAGAAGAACTGGATGTAGCACTCCTTCTCAGGCACTGTCCGCCCACCGACAATGAACTGCCAGAAGAGAATGGCTGGAGCCCAGAGGATAAAAGACAGGACCCAGGCTGCAGCAATCATCATTCCAGCCATCTTGGTGGTCCTTTTGACAGGGTAGCTGAGGGGCTTGGTGACACAGAAATATCTGTCAAAGCTTATGATGAGAAGATTCATGACAGACGCGTTGCTGACAACATAGTCCAGGGCTAACCACAGGTCATACACCACCGGCCCCAGAGGCCAGTACCCGATTACTATGTAGACTGTGTACAAGTTCATAGAGCACAGTCCGATAATTAGATCAGCACATGCAAGGCTGAATAAAAAATAGTTGTTGACAGTCTGTAAGTTCCTATTAACTTTGATGGAAAGCATGACCAGGATATTTCCAATAACTGTAACCAAACTGAGGGAACCAGCCACCAACACGATGAACACCACCTCCACGGTCTTGTGGGCGCTTTCGCTCTTTTCCACGACTTCTGTGTCATTGCCTTCAGAGGCATTCCAGTAGGTGAAATTGAACGCATCCATGGCATTTGGTCTTTTGTTGCCACCTCCTACTCAGATGGAACCTACAAAAGAGAACACAAGAAGAGAAGATTTGTGATGAGGTGCAAAAAACGACTGTCAGCATCAGTTTTACAGTCATTTAAAGACATATGAAGGCATACATAAATAAAGATGGGGGAAACACTGTGATATTATACTATTAAAGCTTAGGACTAGATTGCTTCTTTCTTCTTGAGAATGAATGTTAAAAAAATCAAATTGATTGTGAGACTGGGGAACATGGCAGCAATTTAACATTTAACATGAAGTTATTAGTTTCAGCCACATTCAGCATAAAAATATTCCGTTTGCTACAAAAGATGCATTGCCATCTTTTAGAGTGTAATGGTGTGAGAGGACAGATATGATAATTTGGAGGTAGGTTAGAAAATACATGTATGTGTGTCTCTCTAATGCACCTGTGTGAGCAGTGTGACTCTTTCTGTGTTACAGCTTTTAGCTCCTCTCAAAGCAATTCATCAAGTAATGGTGACAATTTCAGCCGTACCACCAATTAAATTGTTAATTTGAAGCACGGATATGTAGCAGACTTTTTTCATAATCAGTGTGTAAATAGCAGCTCCCCATTAGACACCTGCTTAATTATTGAGGGAAAAAAAGGGACTGCGTAAGCTACATGCTCACAAATGGCTGATGAAAAAAAAGATGTGTGTGGAAATGAGGCAACAAGTCAAATAAGGATATCATAATGATGGACTCAGTATGGTGGAGCACTGTTTAGCATCAAGTCCAATTCATTTCAATAAGTGGAAGAAAGATACCAGGCAACTGAGTTTGATAAACATCTAATTAGTATAAAAGTTTCCAAACACTGACTCTGAACCAAGTTAAACTCGAGATAACAGACCAGCAGATGTCAAAAAAAAGAAAAAAAAGAAAAAGGCGACGATTTCTCCGCGTAGAAATCCATGTGATGTATGAAAAATGCTTCTGCTGTCTATTTGACGCATGTCTATGGTGCCATAAACCGATAGACGACGTCAGAGCTCCTGACAAGTTGAGCCGAAGCATCTCAGTCGCTCCCTGGTGGTTGGCTTCAGTATGGGATGTAAAGCCCTCCTCCTTCATGTTAACAGAAGCTAAACTAAAAAAAAAAATTAAATTAAAGCACACAATAAAAATAAGTATTCCCTGACGATTTTTTTTTTGGTCATTGTAGCTCCTGTCATGTTGCTTTATGTTTAACTAGTATGTATGCTGTATGTTAACACAGGCAAAAGCAAAATCTGCAGTATGACAAAAAAAATTTCTGGTTGTATACTGATTTGGAGGAAATTCCCAGTATGGTTTACGCCTTGCCTACTGTTACCAAGAATGCAGCGCAATGTCACAACCAAAACCCTGCTGGGGAAAAAAATAAAGACTTTCGCAATTGCTGCTGGTTTGTGTGAAATTCATTCTGGGTAACCTGCTTGTGTATCGCATTATGAACAGATGGCACAATGATCATTCCTTTAGTATGCAGTATGCAGTATGTAGAAGGCGGTTTAGAAAACAGCCATTGTCTCCAAATGACGTCACAAGTGTATGATAGCAGAGAATGTATCACAAACATATTTTAAGCTTCATTTTTTAAAGAGAAGAGAGCAGAGACAGATTCGTCTGAGGGCTTTAAACTTCATATTCAATTTTTCACGAGTGCTCACAGCTGCTTTTTCTGAGCTTTTGTCTGCTCACCCACTCTGATGGATTCATCTGACAACACAATGCCTAATAACTGAACTGCTAATGGCTTGAATTACTCTCTTTTCTTTTAGTCTGTCTTGTGAATGTGTTCCTGGATTCCTATATATGTGTTGGATGTAACAGCTTTTTAAACTGAGCAATATAAGCACGTACATGCTTTAAAAGGCAAGGTTAAAGTGTAACTATTCACCACACAAGGAGTCCGTATTACCAAGAGTCCAATCAAAACTTTAAAAGCTGTTATTGACAAAATTGGCACCATCATTTTATCTTCAAAGGTCCATCCAACTTGCACTTAAAAATTCTCTTCATACGGCGCTATAAAATTCTTTTGATCCTGAAGTGACCCGCTAGTTCTCCCTTTTAACCCTAAACATTTGCCTGAGTTGCAGGCCTTGCTTTGATTTATACACTGCTCCGTTCTGCTCTTGACAGGGCTTTGATATGAGGAGTAATGTGGTTTGTCTGCTCTGCGTCTCGAGCTTTGCCCACAACTCTCTGTGCTGTTTCGGGTGCAGTGGGTCAGATTTTAAAGACACACTTGGTGGCTTATCACATCTCACATGTCAGTGAGGCATGAATATCATCAAACTGGAGAAGAGTTTCAACTTTTACCCGAAGCTGCTTCCTCCCCCCTCCCAAAAAAAAGAACTAATTAAACTTTATTCAGCCAGTGGCGTTCAGCTTGTACATCTAAAGCTTTTTCAAAAGGATCATTCTCTTGTTACTTAAAAGAAAGATCAATATGCTGTCCAATAAGTTCCCTGGCAATGCAGTGAATACAAATCTGGAGCAATGTGACACAAAAAAATCCACTGGGAGAACCACCTACATTTATCACTGCTCAGACAACATGGAGTTTAATCACACGAGATAGAATCAAGTTGTTCAGTTAAGAGTGATAAATGTGAAATGTAAAAAGTGCAGACATGCTGCAAATAGACCTGACTCATTTGTCTAAGAACATGCAACCTTGAAGATTTTCTGCTTCACCTATTCGGCTCCACTTCAATAATATTCTGTATTCTTTTGCATTTCTATTCTTTTCTTCTCTTCTGTTGTATGCAACTCACTCACACTCAGGAGTGGCAAAAGCACACATTCTTTACTTTATTAGAAATGCAGGTACTTGTGTAAAAACCAAACAAAAAAAGACCAGTAAAAGAAGTACTGACTCGATTTCTTTACTTAAATGAAGGCAATAAAGTACAAATTGTGAAATGAACTCAAAATATAGAAGCAAAAAAATCCCTTCCTTTCTACTAGCTAGCTATTTTGGTGCAAGGCTAACTGGACCCCATGCTATATTGATATAATGCAAAGACTATCAAACTTAAAGCTGGAATCAGTTGGATTTGTCCGCGCTGTTCCTAAACACAGCACAAAATCAGTTGATTGTTGAGTCTCATTCCAAGAATGTCCATTACCAACATTTGGCGTTGATAAAGCGTCCTGAGCACAGCCAAAAAGGCAAAAGTATTAAAACCATATGGAGCTTGAAATAAATTTCAATCAACACCAAAATACACATTTTTAACCTGAATGTGAAGCAGGTGATGCTTTATGGATCAGAGACATGGAGAACAACAAAACACACAATAAACAGGCTACAAACATTCATGAATACTGACAACTAAACATCTGATGGAGACACTAAGTGAGCAGTGTTGACCTGTGGAAAAGAACAGATCAGGATTCCACGGACTTAAATATTCTAAGGAGAAAGTAGAACTGGATTGGACACACATTCAGAAAAGCTGCCACGCACATCAGGCAAGCCTAGAAATGGCACCCACAAGGAAAAGAGGTCACCCCAAGACCAGCTGGAGAAGAGGTTTCCAGGCAGAAGTGTCAAGGAGTGGACTCAACTGGGGAGATCTAAGAACTGCCAACAACCGAGTGAATTGGAAGACATTCGTCTATGGCCTATGCTCCTCTGAGGGACAAAGAACTTAAGTAAGAGAGTAAGTATTAAAACTAAAATATGAGCCTGTTTTGAAAATGTAAGTAGCAGAAAGGACAGATATTTGTATTAAAATGTAGGGGGTAAAAGTAAAAACATTTCAAAAAAAAAAAAAGTAAAATACAGATACCAGAAAAATCTACTGAAGTACAGTAACAAAGTATTTGTACTACTCTCCACCTCTGCTCACACTTGATTTTAACTCAGTAGTGTCAATGGTTTGGCCCCTGACCATCTGATGAAGAAAAACAGAGCGAAACTGTTGTATCACCCTGTAGCCAAAGTTAATGAAGTGTTAGGGCTGACGCACCACTGCAGCTGGAGAGCCGTCTCGTCCAAGACTTTGCCATTTCGGCTTAAGGTCTTTAACAGTTGAGCGCAGTTGCTGAGTAACTAGTGAACATTCACTTATCTGCCGTGCCAGAAATCCCTAATCATTGCATTAGGCATGGAGCTAAGCTGGCCCTAATCCCCATAAAATGTTTAAGTCCACCGATTTATATTCAAAAACACCAACAATACAAATGGGACACACTTGTGGCTTGCTTGAGACAAGTGGATTAAAGAAGTAAAGTGGATCAGTATAGATGGTTGCAGCACTGTGAGGCAGTAAACTCCCCGAGCTGCTCTTTGTCCACCTCAGTCATAAGCCTCGCCCCACACCTGACATCTGCGCCACAAAACGACTAAAGCTCGGCCCCAGCTTGAGTCGACTGAAGATGCACAAATCCTGTTGAGCTCTGTGGATGGCTGCAGTTTTCTAAAGAGATCTCAGGGGAGCTCAGATGTTGTTTTACAGCTTCCATCCACATATGGTGAGTCATGTGTGCATCAGCCTACAAGGAGAAGATACTCGTGCCTCCAAGAAAACCTTTATTTGACCCTTCAAGCGGCTGTTTGTAGATGATCTCTATAGAATAGAGCGAACAATAGTAGGTAAGTTGTAATGAACAGAAGGAAGACGTCTTTACTGTTGTATTGACTGATGGAGATGCAGGTATCCCGGCCTGCTGAGCACGAGTGCAGCTGCCGTCGCCTGGGGATGGAAGCAGTGGCATTCCAAGCAGAGCTATCAATCATAAAGCTTCCCCGCAAGTCTCAAATGCACTGGCACCGACTGCAGCAGCACAGACAGAGCTCAATCAAAACATGTGTAACACACCCATTATTTTCCAAAGTGGAACAAACGTTCAGATTGTTCTCATTTATCTCATCGCGCTAGGTCGATAATACTTGATTCTTCACTGTCCTTCCGCTTCTGCACTGAGTCAAGTGTTTGTCAGGGGATTCGCAAACCCTAATTTTGCTCTTTTTGTTTAGTGTATTAGAGAAAAAAAAAAAAGTGAGACAAGTCAGTTGCTGCCATGGGAGGACATGAATAAATGAGCAAGAGTATTGTTCTGTGTTCAGACTTAGGTATTCCTGGAGCTGGCTCACTAGAGCTGAAAATTGCTTATGCCCTCTGGGAAGCAGAAAGAGCCAAGCTCACCCTTTCACCACAACTTCTGTCTTTACTGTCTCATGCAGGGGACTTTCTGGGCAGATGACTCCTGAGTAAGCTCAAAACAGAAACAACTGTTGCATTTTGTGTTAAACAATACCTGCTTTTTCTTATTTATGAAGCCAAACAGGCACAGTAAACAGGTCACTGGCTCTTTCAGGGACAAACAACAGGTGCCACCTTTCTGTTGATGCAGCTTCCAGCATAAATACAGGAAACATTGTTTCAAAATGTAGCAGCTGTGTGGCTGCTCTTAAACTGATGCATTTGGCTGCCTCCCTAGTGTCCAGACTCCCATTTCCCATCTTTGAGCACTGATCCAAGGTAAAGCCCAGGGCACTTGCCCCCTGCTTTCAATGATTACATGCATTTTCATTGCTGGGCCTCTCCATGGGAGCGTGTGGGGTTAGGTCCTCATTTACTTGCTGTTTGCACAGAAGCATGACTGGAATGCAAAAGCCATCATTGCTGCGGTGTAGCTGCTCCACAGGGGGTGCAGATCCATTCAGCTCTCATCCCAGTGGTATTACAGTAAATGGATAGAAATTCAAGCTCAAGTCTCCCTATTGTAGATATGCATACAGCACTTTTTTTATGTCAAGGTGTAGTGAGACAACATGGAAAGGTTTGAGTGGTTGGTAATAAAGGTGGCTTGTAAACATTCTACTCTACTATGAGATGAAGTTTCTGCTTAGGTAAATATTGGCTCATTTCATCCCAAGTGTGTGTACTCTGCTCTCCAGCTGGGCTGTCATTCAGACAGGGGAAACTGACAAAGCACTGAGATACACACAGACGCACACATGCATACAAATATTCGAAGAAATGTTTCGCAGGAAATGAAAAAGTTCCCGATAACCATCGAGCCAACACACCGTCTCTGTGTTATGATGAAACAAGCCTGGTGAACAATCCGAATCTTGAGCTGGGGAAGTATAATTACAAATTTGCATTCATTTCCTGAGGCTCTCTCCACTGTCTCAGAGGTAACAGACTGTTGGGGACAGATCTTGACAGATGCCCGCAGAGATTCAGAGTAAATATTTACACTGAGAATCATCAAAGCCATTTATCAATCCATTTTAAACCTTTTTGTTGGGCACTGGATCATGGTGGCAGTGGGCTAAATAAACTAGGCCAGACGTCTTCCTCCTCCAGCTAATGTTGGGATGTTCCCTGCCCAGGAAAGATAAACAATTTAAGCAAATTCTGTTAAAGTATTCAAGGGATACTATACCGAGGAAGAGACCTAGGGAGATACCATTACAAGGAATACCTCATCTTGAGGTATTCAATCGGAAAAACCTCACCTTTCAGTTGGTTGGTGGCTCTACCTGGCAAACAAACCCATATCATGGTATTTGATGACCTGAAAATGACATTTAAAAGTCAACTCTTTACCTCGGAATCGATTTTTTGACTTTTAAACTCCCCTTGGATGTCTATGCTTTTACTCTTCTGTAGGTCCTTACAGGGGAGCCCAAGCACCCTTTAAAGAATGCAGGTTTTGGCTGTTTCTCCCCAAACATTCATTCTTTTGGTCATTACCCAGATGCTGGTAAAGTAGATCACCAGGTGAATTAAGAGCGCTCAACTCTTAACCACAACAGCCACTCTTTAGAGGAGTTTCAAAACACTTTTAAATGCCTTCACTTAAAGCAGTAAGTCACTCCCCAACCTAAAGGGCAATCCACTATACCCAGCCGAGTTATGAAGTGTCAGACTTGAAGATGCCAACCTGATCCATTTTAACGATTCTAAAACATGTGCCGTGCATAAAGATGAGCCGAACTACTTCGTTGTCATCGCTCAGCCTCCAACAAAGGTTTCCACTCCGGTCCTTATTCCAGTAGGGGGATCTGTGGTTCCCTGTTCTCTGAAGGTCACTCTTTCCCATTGGAGCTGATTCAAGAAGGTTTTGCAATCATTTTTAATATTACCCCTATCTTGGGGCTAATTTATTCTTTGGAGACAACGCCAGGATCTCTTGCCCCCTGACACTTTCAAAGGTCACAGGGGCCCACAACCTCGACAACATCATAAGTCTCCGATTGACTGATGCAGTTGTAAATCCTTATAGACTAACTTGACACTGGCCACTTATTTGAAGTTAGACATGTTGTTATGCATGAGAGAGTGTAATTACGGGAAGAACCTCTTCTTTGAAGGGTTGACAAAGCCTCTCAAAAGTGTTCATGTTAGTGCACAAGAGACGCTAATGGAGAGCTAACGAGCAGGAAATGGCATTCAAGCAGGTGGAAAAACAAGCCGTGATAATCTGCAGATATTCAACTACCCAGAAACTCCCCAGAGAATCTGTATGTGTGCAGAGTCAGGACGGAGGAAGATGTGAATACAGAGTTGGGCTGCGTGAAAACAGTGTTTTCCATCTTTTAGCCCGACTGTGGTCAACCAAATCAAGACCAAGTGGCTGCACCACTCCCTCTTGATTTCTGTTGATGAATTGTCTCCAGACGTGACAGCAAGAGGCTCATAATTCTCTCACTGTGACCTTTAGATGCCTCCTCAGAATTTATATTCACACTGATTTACCACAAATTATCTTCAGCTTTGCAGGAATGTCATTTTAAGGTGCCCTCTATCCAGCCATCCCCTCCTCCCTCCACTTCGCTTTGTCAGAGGATGCTCAGATCCGCCTATTGATATTCCAGCTACTTTGCTATGGCAGCCTCCACACCATCTGTGACAAATGACAGTGTCACATACGACCTCCGCTGTTCTGCCAGGCAGCCCAGCCACATTCAACCCCAAAAAATCTGTTAGATACACACTTTTGGAGATAGAACTACAGGAAGCAGGCTTTAGCCTTCTGCTGAGCATAGATTAAAATAGTCGACAGGAGCCGAGCAAATGCAGGTCAGTGGAAAGATCTTTTATAGTTCTATCCATAGTTGACTGTCTGGAAAATATCTCAAGCCTTCTGAGATGCAGAAACACTGGAGCTCAGCCAGTAATGAATGAAAAAAGTCCTCAAGCAAACTCGGAAGTTAAGGGAGACGAGTCAATTTTCTGCTGTCGTACTGAGACCCT
>JAPZDX010000015.1:15255689-15274171 GCA_029783625.1 Naso annulatus | reverse complement strand
TTTTACTACTTCTAATCCAGGTAATTGTGGGGCGCCCGGTGGCTCAGTTGGTGGAGCGGGTGCCCCATGTGCAGGGGCTGTGTCCTCGCCGCGGCGGACCCGGGTTCGGTACCGCCCGTGGCCCTTTGCTGCGTGTCGTTCCCCCTCTCTCTCCCCTGTTTCCTGTCCGCTCTTCAGCTGTCCTATCCTAATAACGGCACAAAAGCCCAAAAAAAAATCTTAAAAAAAAAAAAAAAAAAATTCAGGTAATTGTACAAACTATCTTTAAATGTGTAGAAATCCTCACAAACACCAGTTCTTACAGAAACGCAGAATGAGAGAATACTTGTCCCTCTTCAAAAAGATTTCTTTAGAATGTGAATGGTAGAGATGTACCACATACTTTCATCCATAAAGCTGCCATATGAATTGTAATTTATTATTCAAAGCGCAATCGCATGTATCTAAGGGTTCTGAGTTTTGTCTAGGTTGAAAGAGAAGAGCAGAGGGACACCAGAGATAGCTGCTGACTGCAAAGAGCTCAGGAGGAGAGAGTTGGGGACAGACTGGAGCTTCTGGAGGACAAAACACCAAGTGTCACTCTGAATTTGGCTCTAATCCAGAGCTGTTTACCAGCAGGGGGTGAGTTCAGAATTTTCATTTTCAAACATTTCCTAGAGGGGAAATGTCTTTATTTTCTTGACCTTATAGAAAGGGGGACAGTGGAGGGACTGGAAGTAAATAACTGAAAGACTTGGATTCTACTAAGTTTAGTCAGAGGCTTAACTAAAAAAAAAACTCATGTAGACACACACACTCACTCTGTGACAATCAACAGTCACTACGTTTTACATGGACTCCAATATTAACTAAATTAAGACAATATTTTGAATAAGACACAGCCATGTGGACAGCATTTTCTGATTACCTTACCCTGAATAAGGTCATAGTCAGAGGAAGCAATAATTGAATTAAGATGTGGAGTATTCCAGTTTTGGTTGCATTATTGTACACATGTATATACTTTAATTGCACTATGCTGTCTTATTAGAGTTTTTGCAGCGTTTGCAACAGCAACACATCCTTTACGGCAGTCAGACTGCTTGATGATGTATACTCTAGCTTTTGGCAGCAAGTTTACAGGTAGATTCAGAAGAAAAGATGACTGACAGGACCGTTAAAAAGAAGTGCCAACATTTCTGGGGTGAGGCAGAAACCAACGTTGTGTTAGATATTTAGCTAGATAGAGAAAGGGATATCATGAAGTTTTTGGAACATTAGAAAATAAAAATTCAAAAGGTAGGTAAAACGGTAGCCGAAACATGACAATGGCCATCTGTGAACCGCCCTCACTGTGCGACGTAGGACCACTGTTTGGAGCCACAACCGGAGACAATGCCACGTTTGTTCATCTTTCATTTGAAACGGCTGAAAATCACACATTGGTTAGTGGACTTAACGTGTCACGTTGTAAATCATAGACGTATTTCACCAACATGGAATCAGTTCAGTTCCAGTTTGTGCACCTGATTTTGAGCCCAAAAAGTTGGTTCCAGACTGGAGCCAAAAACTAGCAGGTTTTTTCTCAAGCACCAAAGCTGGCATGTTGTTTTGCATTGTGCAACACCCTCCGTTAAGGGTATATCCATGGTTACAATGGTTTCCATCAAAACTGGTTGAAACAGGAGCCAGTTCACTAGACAGAACAAGGTTTCAACAATCCTAAACTGGTTGAAGAAATATAGCTAATTTAGGGGAAAATAGCCATGCAGGGGTGACGTGATAAAAGTAGAGAAGACACAGTTCTTCAATATGAATTGTAAATGAAAATAACCTAACATTTTTCTAGTCTTCAGTCTTTTAGTATGAAATTATGGAGTTTGACCTCTTTTGGTCTTTAAATGAAACATTCTGAGAAGTAAATTGGTCAATCTTTGGTGGAACTTCTCACATCTTGACATATTCAGTGCGTGATGAGGTCAGACCACAATCATCTTCCATTTTAAGGGGTCATACTCCAAAAAATAAGGCTGGGAATCACTGCGTTTGAGCGCCTACGTGTGTGTGACAGTGACACGACAATTTCCAATAAATTCATCCCACGTTTCTGTTCAAACTTTGTCATGGGCTGTAATTTACGGGAAGAAGGGCTGGTTTTGATCCCCTTTGTTGTAATATGATTCAGATGACTACTGATTACACAAAAAAGGATAATTGACTGGGAGTAAAAGGGCGAGAACATCCTTGTCTCTGGTGAATAGATTTAAATCTGTCTCAGCTCATCATTATGCTGCAATCACAGTTGTCAGTCAAACAGTGAAGGTGAAAGTGGGAGAGCAGAAAAGAGCCACAGCATAAGAGTCCATTATGAAAAAAGAAACATGGGAGCAGCTACTGAAGAATCCTGATTCCTGCATTTGTATTTTAACATTCCCTGCATGCAGACTCATAATATTGCCCGTTTCTGTATGACTTGCTTTTAATCTCACTAAGTTTCTTTATATGCTGCATCTTCACCCTGACGTCATGTCAGTAAATTACAGAATCCAAGTGAGGGCTTCAGACGTCACACTGCAATGTCATTGTGTCAGCAGTGCAGGCGGTTTCATTCAAAGGCGATTAGCGATCGTTTCTTTGTTTGGTTTGAGAGCAAAAGAAATGATGAAATTCTGTGACAGTGAGGATTGCACTGTTTGCCGTCATTGTAGTTTTCACTGTAATGATTTTATTCTAACTTGTTTAAGCTTTGTTTTGCATGCACATCCCTTATTTTACTATTTGGAATTTTATGTTTTATTTAATCAAAGTTTTATCCATAAAAATATGTCATACGACAAAGTTTATGGTTACTTCTGATGGTGTTAGCAGCTTGGTACAATAGTGTTTATTTATTTTTTGCATTTTCTCTTTTCTTAACCTTATTTTCTGTTTCTATACACCATTTGAGATGCTTTAAGAGCTTTTCTGCCTATTTTTAGATGTTAACCTTCACAGTTTCTATAGCCATTTTCTATCCATTCAGTTGAAATGTCAGCCTGGAACACTGTATCTTGCACTCAAAAGAGATTTACCGATTGAGCTCCTGAATGCACAGGCCAGCATTAGCTCTAGGATTCTGATAGATGGATGCAGCTTTCTATAGTTAAGAACTAACTGAAGTGTTTGGGGTGAACATCTAACTAAACCAGCTGTGACAAAGCAGAAGAAATGAGCCGCACAGACCACAGAGCAAAGAATCTCGACCTCGTCAGCGTGCACAATATATCAACTCTGACTCCGCCCTTCATCTCACAGTGGAAATCACTCAGCCGTTAGGGGATCTAATTAGATGAAACCACACAGATCAGAAATAATGTAGATTTGCTGTTTATTTAATCAAATGTTGGAGCATAAACACTGCTTCTCTTAAAGTAATGAATCTTTAAATGGTTTGAAAAGATGCAAAAATGAATAAATCAATCAATCAATAAACAGATTCATTGTCCTTGTAGCTCAGGAATACCCTTCATTAAAACAGTCTATCACAAACTGACAGAACTAATATTTTCCTATTAGTAAGTCAGTTAATTGGATAAGTGATATAAGACCTGAATCACAATGCAATGATTCAGAGCTGGACATTTTCCTACAAGGCTGATTTAACCACCGAATAAGTAAAATGAAAAGCGAAAGCTCTGAGTCATGAAAGATTGTATAAAAATGAAATGCTTTATACATTACTGTGCGGCCTTTGAAGAAAGTCACAAAACTTTTCAGCACATTACTCGTATGGCCATAATCCGCCGTCACATAACACTCACTTAACTCGGCTTTTCAGTATTCCTCTCAAATACAAAATAACCACAAAAATAAAAAGAGCTTGATAAAGTCTTTTTAATTTGTAAAACAAGTAAAGGGGAACAGTTATCATCGTAATTTCATGAGTGGTTAAAATGGACTGAACCAAGGCTGAGTTACCCTGACTTTTAGTCACTCGCTTTAGGCTTATCAAGCTCCAAAAATCAGAACAGAACCAATGAATGTCATTTAATTAAAAACTCAACATTGCTCACTGCACAGACAGTGAACGTCTTGTAATTTACCATGATTTATTGGAAAATTTCAGCTGCTTAAAAACTGGAAAACATGAATCAGTTCATAACATGCATAACCAACGTGCACTTGCTCAAGAAAAAAAAAATTACATCTTATATAAGAATGTCTACAGCGACTTTACAAACATTAAAGATGAGGTAGGCAGGTTTGTTTTGTATCATTGCACTAAAATTCCATAGTAACTGTTCAGCATATTGTGATTCAGGTCTGAAAGAACACTACACTTCCGTACCTCTCCATTTCTCTGTATTCTGGCTTTAGAAAATCATCAAGATCATGACGGGACTTTCCACCAATCTAAGCTCCTTTCAGAGAGCTTGCATTCCTATCGGCTGCTCTGGGCTGCGATTCTCAACAACAGGTCACATTGCTACGAGCCGTGGATATTAATACTGATGGACCAGTTTTCACCGCTGCGACTTTTCCTGCAGCTTTCATCTCATCATGAATCTTTAGTATAAACTGGCCTTAAAAGAGAGAGAGTGACAACGAACTAAATACAACGAGAGCAAGCTACAGCTACTCTAGCTTGATTTCCAGATGTTGACTACCCCAGCTTTAACAAGTTCTAACTTTGACAGCAGCTGTGGACATTTTAGAGACACAAGCCACAGTGCTAAGGAGGTAAATATGCTCTAGGAATGTGCTTATGTCAAATAAGATCATTTTGCAAAGAGGAAATATAACACTTTAATTACTTTATTTGCCATATTTGGATCTAAGCGTAATTAGAATACAGCCATTCTGTGACACTTGTGATATATTGCAACACAATCATCTACATTACATCATGATTTATTTGCATATTTGTGTCGATTTGGGCTTGTGTAATATCATTCATCTTTGCTGTCTGCAAGTCTGTAATTTGATGAGTCCCTTTACTCAAAGAAATTTGTTTGTAGCAGGAGCAGATCGAGTAGATTTGTGCTTTCTCTGAGCTCCGTAGGTGGTTTGTATCATCTAATTGGATCATCTAACGACTGAGAGCCTGCAGCTGTAAGATCGTGGGTGGGGTCACATGAATAAAGACGGGACACACACACTCACACACACTGAGAAGTAATTGCACACTGAAGAGAGTAAAAATGGGAACATTTGTGCTCTTCTAAAGCCTTTTAGCTGCTTTTTGAAGAGTAAATATAGGGGAACTTTCTATTTTGGGGAGTTGAAAACAACACATTTTTCTATTCACTATAAAAATGAGAGATGCAATACGATAAGATTACGGTCAATATCCGCTTCATCTGTTTTAAGCCACACTATTGCCAGCCTATCTATTTATTCTCTTCTGCAACCTGTGCTTATCATGTTCTTACCTCCCTAAAGAATGAGAGGAGTCTACCAAAGAAGACATTTAATTTAAGGTGGATAATGAAGGTTTAACGGTCCTTAAAAAAGCCTCCTATGTTGTGTTTTCTTGGTTTAATGCTTTTGATTTGTTTGTTTATTCTCTCCTCGTGTCTCTGTGTGATTTCCCTTGGCTCCCCTGTGGAGCAGTGCTAAATGAAGTGTAGTCTATACACACACACACACACACACACACCCGAAGCGGCACTATTGTCTCACAGCAAGCCGGAGGTTGGTATCCGTCACTGCAGGTTTCATCCCAGAGGAAATGATTGATTTTGGGTTGGCTGAATCACATAGCTAAGGTGAATTATTTTGAAATTTAAGGAGTCAGAAGATGTGAAACGTCTCTGAAAAATGATGCAACGCATTATCTAAACTGTTCAGTTCAGGGCTTCCACTTGAAATAAGACAGACACATTGTTGTGGCCTCTCAAACCTGCCATTCATGGGTTTAACACTTCACTGTGTTTCTTCCCACTCATTGCAACCTAGACCATAGAATTTTAAAACGACTTGATTGCTCCCTGTTGCTTGTTTGACTGTTTAGAAAGCTAAATATAGTTTCTGTCTGGTCAGCTTTTTGACTGTGGTTTGCTAATGAGTCAGTGTAGTCAGATAACTAGCTTGCCTGTGTTTGCTAATTAATCTGATGGACAGACACTTGAGCAAGGCCAAATATAAAAAGGTAAAGGTGGTGACCTTCAATATTTCACACGCGAGACTGAAAACAGAAAGCAGCTGAGCTATCATTACTGTTGATTTTTTAGTATGGCTAAAGCTACGAAAATGCTGGAACCTATCCAAAGTGCCATTTGATAGTGTCTTTACTGTAGATAAGGAAATTAAAAGCAGCCCTACTATAAATGGAAATGTCTTTCCTTTGTGTTTTCACAGTATGTCCATGTTTACACTAACAAACGAAAGTGCTGTAGCATGCATGCCAGGCCAGTAGTCGGCGATGTAAATTTGTAATGACATACCGCCAGAGCCGCCAAAGTTGTTTACTTCCTGTTGCTGCTAAGAGCAGCCACCAATGAAAAAAATTCAGCTGTAGATTGAATACTACTACTATACTACTACTGCTACTAACACTTTAATTGACCTCAACAGACTGTCGTCATATTGATCTGCTTTCAGTGCTCTGCAAAGTGTTTAATCAGAGATTGGTAGTGGCTAGAGAGGAATGCATTGCGCTAGCATTAGAATTAGCATTGTCACAGTGTTTACAGGCACGCCACTTGCAAGTTTACACAGCCGGAAAGAAAGTTGCGGTTTCAAAAGATTTCATTTTGCGGTTGCAGGGGCACCAGCACGCCGTTGTAATTACAAAGAAGGCCAAACTGCAACAAAAGTGTTTTGTTTGATCTGAAAACTTGCGCCATGTAAACTGCCTTTTAGTTACATTGTTTCTGACAGCACCCTTGGTGATGCGTTGTATTTGCAGGCACAATTTCGGACCTCATCTCCCAGAGTCCATGTTAAAACCAAACAATGTTGAGTGTATGACATTGTTAGATAACCTGTTTCCCTTCTTCAGAACGCTGAGTTTTCTTACTCTTTGGACCTGTACTTTAACTTGAACTTTTGTTGCCATCATTAACTTGCAGGAAATGAAATTTACCTACGCAGATGACACAACTAAGAGTGAGCCCGGGACATTTAGCCTCACCTCTCCTCTGGACACTAAGCACTGCTGACTGACGTTAAACGTGTCAATAACTGTACACTGCCACTGATTTAGCGAGGAAATGTCGTCACAGACACCAAGATGGTAGTACTCAGCAGTGCTGCCAACATGGGTGCTTTCACCAGTGGGCCATAGGCTTAATCAGCATTGTTTTACCTCACTCTGTGAATGACTTAACAGACATGAACTAAATGAAAATCTTTGAGATTGCCACTTTAAAGCATCAAATTTGACTTTATGGTCATCACCATTATGGTTTTTTTTTAGTCAGAAGGGATCATATTTTGTGGAGTTACTTTAAGCCTTATTAAATTTGAATTATAAAATAAGTCACTCCCTTACAGACTCATGAAATAAGCTATTGAGATTGTAAATGTGTTACTTTCAGCTTTAAAGTTGGTCATTTTAATATGGGACTCCGTGAGGATTGACTTGCTTTGGAGTTTAGCCTCCAGTGGCCATTTGTGGAACTGCGGGTGTTGGCTTTTTTTCTAAACCACAGAGGTCGCCACATTGGTCTTAGATTATACAGAATTAACTGTTCAGACATCTCACTGCATTCTAAATAATTAGGCTTGTTTGAGATTAGCCAGACAGATGCAGACCTGCACAATTTCGATCGCCGACTTGGTGGCTGCATTCCATGATAGCTAGCAATTCACTACATTTCGCTTTGTAGGCTCGACTGCGTGTGACGGGGAAATTTTGCATAATTTCTCTGTACAAGCCACAGAAGTGAAATGCTTGATGTTAAGGAATTCGCCAGTGGATAGATTCAACCAACTTGTACTGATTGTCTGACACTTGAGTCATGTTAATTTGTGGGTGGGTGTTTATTTCTAACAACACTCATGTCCCCTTAAGGTTCAACCAAATCATTAAAATCAATCATTACAAATGTTCTGGGAATTGTAATTGCCGTTTGCACAACAGTAGAAAGATATAATTAAGTTCACATCTATGTTGGAGACATCATATATAATTAAAATTGTTTCAGAAGAATTTTGCACCAATACATTTGATCGCCCACATCTAATATCACAGCAGGTCCCTGTTCTATTCAGTCAGACACATGGGGCAAATGATTTGCATAAGTAATTATTCAGCATTGTCTTGTTTTGCCTTTGTTTCTATCACTGCTGCTGCTTGTGTATTATCTTCAGTCGATCTTTAGTTCATTCTTATGCTTTCATCTATTTAATGGAAAAAAAAAACGATCAAATGTTTCTTGTACAATAAGTGATAAGAAGAAGAAGTCAGTCAAGAAATTCTTATTGATACTGAAGGTTTTGTGGGATTAGAGGTGGTAGGATTTCTTTTGCATCTAACCCTGACTCTTTAAACACATTTGTAATGCAATCTATCTTCTAAAATTTTGTCATCTTTAGTCTCATCTTCACCCTGATGGTATCACTGGTACTCTTTTAGTACATAAAAGGTCTTTCTCTCAGAGCAGCGTAAGACTGGAAAACACAAACACCTCACAAACATGAATGTGAACACGGTAAGACTTAAAATATGCAGATGCAGTCAACACATTTGTTTGACATTAAGGATACCCACATACATACAATGCATTTTGGTGAGAAACTGAAAGTTGCTTCAGAGCATTTTTTAAAGGGCAACTCTGTCTGCTTTCCTTGCCGGCTTTTCTAATTTAAAACTCCCAGTTAGCCATCAGCAAAAAGAGCTGATGCAGGTCTCAGTGCTTCCTCTGTCCCTTCCCCTCCCTTAACCAAGACAATTTATATGTAACAATGCCACCAGCACCTGTGTCAGGTACTGTGGGAGAATGTTTTTTGAATGAAAATTGCATTTTGATGTAAAAATTTACTTGGATATTTGTTTGGATTCTAATACATAAGGAACACTTCTGAAAAGCTTTAGATTAATATTAAAAATATAATAATAAAAAGCTAAAGTCTAAGCTAACTGGGCTGAAAGGTTCTGTCACAGTGGCCCAAAGTTTTAAATTTCAGTCATGAAGCTTTAGAACAACTGCAGATCCAGTCGGATGTTTGGGCGTTTGGGGCTTGTGGGGATCTGGTGACAGCGAGTTGTCCTATCAGCAGCAGACAGTTGCCTGTCAGTGTCAGCATTATGCTTAAAATGCCTTATTTGAACACTTCTCATGAGCATAAACCTCTTACAGATGACCTTTTAACATACATCAACATGAGCCCGCTGTCCAGCTTTGAGACTCATGAGCAACAAAAACACATCCCTATTGGTCTCCTCCCTCTCACTGTCTGCTCTGTCCCTCCTTGTGCTCAGCTGTGTACAGCTCTTAATCAGATTAGGACATTATATTTGAGGTTGTTGGCCTAATCAGTGTAATAAAGGGTCTCTGAGAGCATTGCTGCCCATTAGCGTCATTAGGCTGCAGCTGAAAACAGGGCTTTGTAGAATCTGCTTGATCATCGTTGCTCGGAGGAGGTGAGCATCCATCTCTCAGGTGGGCCTATTGATCTGTTTACTCCCTTATGAGCCGGCAGGGCTTGTAGGAGTTAGCCACCGCACAGGAGCTAAAACAGCTGCTGTTCTGTTGCATAACGACTTCATTTCTTCTGCTGCCCTCTGGTTTAGGAAAGTAACACTGAGCTGCTTGGGAAAGCTTTATTTAGACATGTTCACTTGGTGCATTTTAAAGCGTAGAAAACAAATGTCTTACATGTTTTTGTTACATTAAAACGTTATTATTAACATGATTGTTATCATGATTGCTAAATTTAATACCCGAGCAGTGTATCTGTTTGCAGATATTACAGGCAGATACCGGCCTATACATTGGTATTGGCGTATATGTTCTCTGATATTCGCCAATATTAAAACTGATTTGTAAAGCCTGAGAAAATTTTGGAACTAGTGATTTAAAATGATGTAATTATGTACTTTGTCCAGCAGAGGGTGGTCCATCACTTATTAACTAACCAGTGAAGAGTTTGCTTTTCAGTGCATTGTTTGTAATAAAGTTTGTTAAATGTAAGATAACCATCCATCATTATATATGGCATTTTGATATCAGATATCGGAATTTTCTTGCTTCTTCATATTGGTATCAACCCCAGAAAATCCATATTGATCAGACCCTATTATTATTATTATTATTATTATTATTATCCAGAGACTTGAAAGATGCACTGTGGTTTTACACAGTTTTAGAATGTCATGGGTTGATGAGAGTCTTTGTGTAAAACAAGGACAGCAAGATCAAGCAGCTGAGTTAAAACTCAAACGTGGATGAGCCGTCCATGTCCAAATATTGGATATTTTGGTTTCAGTATTTTTATTTTGTTTTTCAGCTGGGTCAAATGGAAAGGAAACGATAATTTCGTCTGGCTGTGACCCAGAGCTATGACTTTTGTCCAGTCCATTGTTCTGGACTGTTGTGCATTTCGTCTTGCGATGACGGAGCACTGAGTGGTTTTAATCTGCAGGCCTCACGCTGTCATACTTTCATGGCACAGTGGGTTTGATAAACCACTGCTAAGCGCCGTGTGCCTGCGATGGCAGGAAAAAAGCAGAAGCACTGCCAGGCATCAGTCCAGCTGGACGGCCACAGCTAAACTCCAGGGACTGGCATCAGCATGCTACCTTCAGCTACACCGCCTCTTTCATGTGGCTGAGCCTGAGAGGGAGTGGCTTTGCCATTTTGATTTATAGCCCCAGATTAGCAGCTGCATCTGAGACTGGAGGTTGTCATTCTCTTGTGCACACGGAGAGATGCTCTAAGGAAATGAGGAAGGTCCTGTGCAAACTTGCACTTTAAATTTCAACTGAGAGTACAAGCTCCATCGTGCACATCAAAGCCCTCCTCTGTGTGTCAATATGTGTATGTAAATGAGGAACCACACGGTTCATGAGCACCAGGCAGCTCTCTGCTCTCAGAAACATTCATGAAGGGAGCATTATCGATGACCCCTGCAGAAATAAAAGCCGCCGCTTTGTGCATTTTTGACTGGTGAAGCTGCAGCAAGCAGCCAGAGAGGCCAGACTTGAGTAATGGGTGACTGCACACTTCCAGCAGAGAGCTCAGAGCCTTTTCCTCTGCCAGCTTCCTCATCTGAGGATGTTTTTTCTCACTACAGATGTAATTGCCAGAGGTTCAAAAGTGCACATTTTGTAACTTAGTAAATATTGAAGAAAACTGGTGAAGCAGTAGTTTATTTGAATAAAATTTCACATGGTAAACATTTTTATTATCAGTAAAATGTTGTTTTTAAAAAGCTTAATGAAGATTACATTAAATCTGATAATAATGTGAAATATGTTCATTTTTCTTTGGCCTCCTTTCCTGTGTGCTCCTCTCCTGTGCTGGTTCTTTCTTGTTTCTTTTTTATTTCAATGTCTTTGGCCTGCTGAGAGTTTGGCAGCTTTGACATTGGCGTAAAACTGTCTAATTTTTGAACCTTGTTTAATTTAAAATACTTACAAGAAAAATATCCCAAATAAAGTTGCATATTCTTCATGCAGTTCCTTTCAATAAGAGTTCACAATGATACGGATCCTGTTGCTGGCTTGTCGTATGTGATCATGCAGAGCCATCCTCTTTCTTTATCGTTTTGTACAAAACGCAACAAAATAAATACAATTCTTCAGCATAATTTGGTTTAGATCATTTTCAGCAAGCATCACCAGCAGCTGCTCACCTGCAGCCAGCTGTAAATGACGGACAGACTTCTTTACATTTATCGTGTGCCAATTGTCTGAATTTTTTCTCCTCCATCCAGGAGAGATAGCTGTTCTTTTTTCATGTTTATGCCACTAGATGGAGTCATTGACAAATGAACTATGTGGTACTCTAAAATGTGCTTGGGTGATGCACAGACCTGAAATGAAGTGTGTTTTTCAATAAATATTGACTTTACTTTCTTGAACAGGAAGTTCAATATTTCCTGTCATGTTGACATGTACTTGTGTTTTTTTAGACTTTGGATTTTTGCTTGTTTGTTTTGTCTTATTTGCTTTTATTCGAATTTGCATGTTTGTTTTTGTTTGCTTGCATTACTTTATTTTGCTTTATTGTATCTTTTCCTTTGCGTCAGCTACATGTTCTTGTTTATATTCGCTTGGATCTTTTTGTTGTCTGTTGTTCTCGTATATGTTTGTGTGTTTTGTTTGTTTCCATTTGTGCTTGATATACCTTTGTATTTGTGTTTCTCTTTGTAGCCGTATCTGTTTGTGTACAGGTGTACTTTGTGGCCCTTGTGGACCCTCGACATGATTAGGGGTTCAGCAGGAGCCTTGGAGCAGGGAGCAGCAGCACAGAGGAGCTGATGGAGTCCTGAGCCCGGAGCTGGTTTCTATTGTCCACGGTAATTGGATTTGGTCTGGGAGGGGAGATGGCTGCCAGTGAGAGGCTGCGATCATTAGGTGTGAATGAGACGTGCGGTGCCAGGGCTGAACACACACACACACACACATCCACACACACTGATTTATTGTGTATTGAGTATTGTGCTGTTCAATGGACATCAAATACACGCATACACACACATCCACACTAATCCAGATAAAACTGAAATTGCTGTTATCATGTCAGACATTATTCTGTCCACATGTGTGTTTTCAGATCATTTTCTAAAAGCTCACCTCCGCTGAAACATTAAAGCAAGCGGCCACGATTATTACTAAACACACAGAAAACAGGGATCTTTTGTAAAAACAGATTATTAGTAAAGACAAACTTATTTTCTTGCAAGGATTTTACTTCCTCAAAGCAGATTAAATAAGTAGGCTACTATTTAAAAAAGTTTTTTCCTAAAGTATTTCAGTTCTGGTTAGGTTAGTTTTTAAGCTTAGCTTCAACCAACTCTAAACACTTCAATCTATCTAAACGTTGTCTTTGCTTAATTATAATACTTCAAACTATTTTTGTCTATTGTCAGATTCCCACAAAGAGCACAGCCTGGGCCTGTTGAAAATGTATCAATAATTTGTTTTTTGTCTCTTTACCTGTTGTGGCAATCACAGAATTTACACCATAAATTGAATGTGTCTTTTATACACCTGTGTCAAATTACAGGGAGGTTGTCCTCCTGTTCTTACAGCCGCCGAAGGCGTTTACTGCACAGTGCACTCCATCGACGTGTCACATCAAACTCTGACTATTGATTATTGGCTGGACCACTACATACATTGAAAAAAAGGTATCAAGAATTTTGTGGCTCCACAGCAAGATGTGTGAAGTCTGATGAATATCCTCAAGTTAAGTCAGTTTAGGCCTGAATATAACAAGTTTGCTAACTGGGTCTCTAGCCACTACTAGCTTAACATATTTAAATCTCTGACAGGATTTTCCGTGGCCGAGTTGCATCATGGGTAATGTAGCCTGCAAGATTTTGACAAGGAACAAAAATGGAATCAAATGTCTTTGGCTTTGGATCTTTCGTTTTAAACTGTCCGTGTTGACGATCTTAGAGGAATGCCGCAAAGCTCAATCTGTGGAGAAGCGTTTTAAGGAAACAAAAGCAAGTAGACAAAACACAAGTAAAATATTTCAAACATCTTTAGCACAGTGGATTTAGAAAATGTGCTGCAAATTAAAAAAAATGAGCAATTTAAAGAATATTGAAATTAATTCGACAGCAAGCACTGCATAAAGAAACATGCTGCCAATACAGATAACACAAGCAGATAAAGAAACACTGCTGTTTCAACACATACAAAAATTTGAAATCTGATTGTGTTAGTCTAATATCATTGAAGACAAACAGCTACTGTACATGTATTCATCTTTTTGTTTGTGGTGAAAACTTTTGTTGTGTCAGACTTCGTGTTTTTGTACATCTTTGAATTTCTTTTATTTTGCCATACTGGTGAATATATCATTCTAAATTTTAGATATTAAGAAAAAGAAGAAGAGGAAGAAGAAGGTGGAAGAGGAGGAGGAGAGGGAAAAGGAGGAGAAGAAGAAGAGGAATCCTTTTCTTGTCACATGCAATCATGCAGTATAAAATGTAGTGAAAGTGATTTTGTGCGTTTAACCCATCCCTGAGGAGCAGCAGGCAGCCACGTGCCCGAGGACCAGCTTCAGCTCTAAGTCTTTGCTGTGGTTAAGGGCACTGACCAAGTCTTGTCAAAGTGGTGAAGATGTTGTGTCTGACAGTCATCTGTCTTTGGTAGTGGGGACAACTGAGAATATGCCATGACTAATAAAAATTTCAGAGAAAACTTAAGAAATAATCCCAAAGATACTGCAGATGAACAGATGAGAGAAACATATTTAAATCAAACTTTAAGTTGTAACAATATTTACTCCTCTGGCTTTGTGCCACTTTTATACTTTTCCATGTGAATGTACACTTGGTATCACTTCTGACAATTTAGCCAGGTTTTGATTCCCAGTGTGACAGCCCATAATATACTCTCTGGCCAGACTACAGGTGGGGTTGAAGTGGGCTGGTCTGTTTCATACCCCGGGTATATATTCTAGGCTAGTCCAGTTTATACAGTGGGGTATAAATAGAGATAGCCCAATCTAAACCCCTCTAGACGAGAAGCCCTTCCCAGTGAGTTTTTCCAAACCATAACCATTTTATACCCCAGGGTATATTCCAGACTAGCAATTGTTTGATGGAGGTTAATCTGGTCTGTTGCACTTGGCTGGAGCAGGACCTTTCTGTGTGAAGTTTGCATGCTCTCCCTGTGTTTGCGTGGGTTTCCTCCAGGTACTCCAGTTTCTCCAACCATCAAAACATATATGTTATGTCTGTCTCCTGTCAGTACTTGACCGAGGTGCTGGCTAAGATCGGAAGTTAGTCCCCAGCCATACTGTTTCACAGGGATGGGTTAAATGCAGAGATCTAATTTCACTGTACACTATGTGACCAATAAAGCACCTTTCCCTTTGCCTATGACAATTGGAGCTGACAAATGGAATCTAAGTTTTCCTAAGTAAGAACAACACAGAATTAAGCCTTTTTAATTAAGATGACAGCATGATTTCCTCTTGCACCAATCTCATGACAAAGTTGGGGTTTTTTGTGTTAAGAATCCAAGAATAAAAATATTTGCTGTTTTTAATCCATCCAAGGTGCATAATATGTACAGTATCACCCAGCCCAACAGAGAAACACAAACGCAAAGAGGAAGTATTATGTAAAGGACTAAACTTTGGAAAAGTATAGTATCTTTGATCCTTGATTTGTATTACTTTCACTGCGGAAGCCTCACATTTGGCAAAATGAGGGCTGCAGATTTAGTCTCCCAACAGCTAGCACAGACAAAACCTGACTATTTCTATGTTCATATGGGCACCTGTTCATAAAAACAAAATTAAAAAGTCATAAATCTAACAGCAGCACTCCCTCTCCTAAACTAATACAACACTAAATGGTGTAATATTGTTTAAAAGCATGGAAGTTTGGTGTACTTTTGCTCTCTTTCACATTTCAGGAGCACTGAGGTTGTGTAATGCAACAATAAACATGTTGCATTAGAGGAGAACAGATTATTTGCATATTAAAAAATGTACCTGTGTGTGTGTGTGTGTGCGTGTGTGTGTGCAGGTCCAACTTAATCTCGGCGAGGGAGAAACATTTACTGAACACACACGTACACGCACATTGTTTCCATGGGAACCAAGCAGCTACTCTGCTCTTCAATAGCGGGTGAGTGAGTCGAGGTAGATGGCTATTGTGTTGTGTGTGTTTGGGGGTCGGGGTGGCAGTTCGAGAGGGGTTGGGGGGGCAATATTAAACAGCGCACTAGACAGATGAAAGCACTGCACGTCCTTAAATCTAATCATAATTTAGTCATCAGTAGAAGATGGCATGATCAAAATAAAGAAGGAAATAGGCAGGACTGACAGACAGAGAGGAACCTGAGTGCGTCAGTGAGTGAGTCAAGGGAAAGGCGATGTGAGATTGCAGTTAGATGGAAAATGATGGAGCCTCATGGACAGAGATGGTCTTATTCCTAAAGTTGATGCTTATTCGTTGCATCAATCCCTATATCCAGGCACAGGCACTTAGCCTAAAAGGATTCTAAAGCTCACACGCAGCTGTCGCAAGGACAATAGACTACACGTAAAAACCACGGATCCACAGACTTCCATTCATGCCTTTTTTAGTGTAAAATTATGACAAATCAAAGTGTAAAAGTTAAGTGGAAAAGACAAGATAGTATTGTATTGAATCAAACAGAACGCATGTAAAATACTGGATGATGTTCCTATAATCACTGATATGCTAATCTTTGAAAAGATTAGAGAGAAGAAGAAAGACAGAAAAGAGAAAATCAGAAGATCCCTGAAATCTGCCAGTTTCCACCTGAGACATGTAGCACTATTATCCTGCTGCAGAGAGAGTAACATAGAGGAGCCCATTAGTGTGGCCTGGCCCTCCTCTCCTTCACTGGGGAGAACTTTTGAAACAAATTCAGACAAAGAGCTTTCAGAGAAAGGCTGAGAAAGAGGGGGAGGCCCAACTGGGGTTTTCTCAAATAGGCTTTTGAAAGCTAATAATTATATTTCTTGGATCAGAGCAACTGATAATCCATAATTTGGGCTGACATTTGGAAAAATTGAATTTACCCTTTTCTTAACAAAGCATCCAGCCAATGTCATTTTTTGAGCATTTTGCCCATTGAACAGCATTTATCATTAACCATGGGACAATATTTTTCCATTTGAAACAGAGTCAATATTAATATTGATTAATGAGAAGCATATTACGATATAATTACGTCATATACATTTCGTTGTTTTATTCATTTTTCATGAACCATGGTTCTGTCCTTAATATGTGGATAACTGAGTTATTCACATTATAATTTTTGGGGTGTTTTTGGATTTTTTTGCTTCTCTGAAACTGATTTAACATTAATCTGAATTGCTGTCAACAAGTCCTTATGACCAAACCTGCGAGAGAAGCTGCTTGACAGTCAGCTGGAGCATGACCAACATGTTTTAGGATGAACCCCATCCATGACCTGATTTTTAAATAAAGATGAGTCTAAAATCTTAAATTTCTAACAGCAGATGTTCCTGTTTTTGTTTCATTCATTTGCAATCTTTGCTACAAAAGCCCAAATAATCAAATATTCTGGCAAATCATTATATTTCTTGGTGTGATGATCACAATATAAATTGCAGAATGAAGATTTATATATACTACACATGATAAAATCTAAATTAAAACACAAGTTTTTACACTACAAAGAACTAAGTGAAATAGTTTCTTTGATTTGATGTTTAACTGTAGAATGAAGTGTGAAAACATTGTTTAGTTTGATATAGAACAAACACACCTACCAACTCAGGAACACACAGAAAATGAGACTTGTGCCCATTTATCTCTCTTGCCCTAGTAAAGATGATTTTGATTCATTTTAAATTAAGAGTGCACTGTTACACGTCATCATGTCATCCAGGCTTAACAAATCCCTGCCTCAGCCACAGTGTGGTCCAAGAAACTGCTTTGTTGAATGAGAATGAATGAATAAATGATCACTTTTAGCAAAAACTGGCCCAGTGTTTGCTGTGTGTTCTGTTTTTCCGTTAGTTTGTGATAATTCAACACACATTTGTTAATGCACAATGTAAGAACAGTGTCAAAATAAGGCCAGTGAACTATTAAACAAATTAAAACTAGATTTTGAGACAGAATTGGACCCTTCAGGGCCTCAAGACAAAGTAAATTACAAACAAACAAACAACAACAACAGGTTACACTAATCCCTAAACATTATAGTTTTTATTAGGTGCATATAACCAAAAAGCAGTTCAACACTTTCAAGGTGTTATTCAAAGTTTTTTTTTTTTTTTTTCCAAAACCAGCCAGAGTTGTGACAATTGGAGGCCTGCCTGTAAACAGATCTAATGCAGACAGTGAAACTGAAGGTCTCACAAACATGTGTTTTTATTGAAAAAAAAGAAGAAGCATATATTAGTATTTTTAGTTGTGTCCAACACAGATTGGAGGAGAACGGATGTTGAAGGATGTTGCTGTCGGTTGGACTGCGCTGATGGAGCTATCAGCCCATTGAGGAGAAACTACCTCTGCTTTGTCCTCCACTCTTGGGTCCCCATCCCATCGTGGTGAGATTTGTGTATTTTGAAGTGTGTCACGACCTTCTTTTGTGGGACTAAATAAATGCACCGCCCCCTGCTATGACCCGCGGAACTGAGTGTGCCTTTTTAGGAATTTTATCTCATTTCATCACAATAAAAATGATGGAAAATAACAAAATAGCCCAATGGAGAATGCATTAGTGAGAGACAGAGAACAGGTGTCAAGAAAACATGAAAAGCTGATAAGAATTGTTAAAGTGTTTTGATCCCTGTGCAGTGCAGGTTTTGTTTCATTATAAACTACAACAATTAAATTATCATATTATAAACATGAAATATTAATGCTAAATGTGAATG
>JAPZDX010000015.1:15232339-15242716 GCA_029783625.1 Naso annulatus | reverse complement strand
AAGTGCTGCCTTCCTAGTTTGAGTATTAGCGTAAAGAAAAATTTTTACACAGACGTTCTTTTTAACTAATGTTGTCACACATTTTCAGGTATATTCTGTAACATTTATTGAATATGGATAAATGTAACAACACAATATCTCATACTTAAGCTACTTTGGGAAAAATGGGTGGGGTTTAAGTAAGACATGAAGTTGATGTTGACAAAGAATAATGACATGTTCAAAACTGGTGTAATAGTTCCATGTCCCAATGCAAAATATATTCTTTGAAAACAACAACTTTAAGGACTCGACTTAGTAAATCAAACAACACATTGCTCAATTAGTGCTACAGTACAATTAGCGGCAGAAAAAGCTTTGGTATCTATTAAATACCCCTTTTCTGGCACGGTTTTCCACTTTAGACATCTTGTCCCCACAGACCTATATATCATGTTGACAAATCTCGATGTATGGCCTGCCGTCCGCTTCCAGACGGCTTCGATCCATATAAAGCAAGCCCCCGGCCAGTGCACCTGTAAATTAGATCCCCTAAAAAATTCAACAACCCCACAGAGAGGCTTGATATGTGCATCTAGGTGCTCGGGCCTGGAAACGATTGTATTAATTGCCTAGAGGATTATGAGACACAGACCTCCACTCCCTCATACATATTTGACACTTCTCGCAGCGAGCTCAGGCCTGAGCTCTGTTGCAGCTAATGGATGAGGTTTGGTAGGGTGTTGCATATGTATTAGCCACCAAGATATGAGTGCATCTCCGCGCGCGCCTATCTGTCTGAGCATGTGTGTCGGCTCTCTTATCTGCAGCCAGCCAGGGTGAGTGTAGGGCTGGGTGGTCGGGTTCCTAATTGCTCCAACTGCTCCCACTACTCTCGCCCTCAAAGGCTGGCGCTGCCCTCTCCTGTTAATCTGTGCCACGGCTTTGGCTGGCTTGACACCGAACTGACCTGGCAGTTCCTTTGAGGGTGAAAGCATAGACAAGGAAAAGGGTATATGAATATACAAACACTTAGACAGAAGGACACAAACACAGAGAGAAAATTCTCATGTGAATGAGAGAAAAATATATGCAGGTCGACAGAGAAAACACACACTCACACACACACACACTACACACAATCCCAGTCACAGTGAAATGAAAGAGCCGCAACTCCATTTGAGATATGGTTCGGGACGGCATTGCTATGATGAAGAGGGAGAGCTCTTAACAGCCTGGTTGGTGGAACAGCATCAAACAGCAGCGTGAGTATGTGTGTTTGTGTGTGTGTGCAGATGCTATGTCGGCTGATAAAGTCCGCATGCACTCACACAGAGAGAAGTGGGCCTGTTGATATCAAGTGCTTGCACGTTGCTATACATGACGTCCTTTTTGAGTGCAGAGATTGTCTGGCACGACAAAGTGACACCTGATCTGATGGCTTTTGAAAACTTCTGAGTTTGAACCACAAATGTTTTAGCTGGGAGGCTGATGTAGTGTGTTCTGCCTCAACCAGATCCCGAAGAAGACTGTAGATAAATAGAAGAGTGTAAATAGCATCTCTGGGAACTGAAAGCATTATTGTTAGCTCACAGAGTCCAAAGAATCCACAGAAATAAACAATACGCAATAACAGTGTTGCAAATACGTGTTTTATGAGCTATTAATCTTCTAAAGGGAACAAACTGAACATCACAGCAATAAGATTCTTTGCTAATGTTCATGCTGATGTTCCTTTCAAGGGCAAAGCATTCCAATGGCTCAAAAAAAATCCCACTACAAAAATCAAAAAATGTTTCATACATTTCACTAAACTGTTATTGCAGTGTTTAAATTTCCTATGGGTTTATAAAAATGACTAAACAAGATGTCAAAAAACATGCCAAGCGCTAGCAGCTCTGTGAGGCTGTACTTGTTCACAGCTGTGCTTTGGGCTACATGCTAACGTTTGAGCGGCTCGACATTATTGTGTCCGCGTTTTAAAGGCCCCCGTGAAACGGAGGTCAGAGTGGGATTTTGTTCTGCATATTGACGTGTTTCTAGCAAAAACAGGTTTCTAGGCAGGAACATGTCACAGATATTGATTTCACAGTAGCCAGTGGGGCTGTGAATGTACGTTACGCCTGCCTCTGCAAATGCTAAACGCTAAGGCTAAAGATGACAGCCACCTCTGTTGAGGAAGATTCGCCCATGCCTGCAGATTTGAAGGACGAATCGGACTGGGATTAAAGAAAAAGGACGAGAAAGAGAAAGAAAACAATAATGACGATGTTTTTGGAGTCAGGCCTTATTTGTTTGAACTAATTGTCAAAGCCAGCAGTGCTGCTAGGGAAGGAGAGACGCGGTTCATTTCCCATGATGGAGCTGATGCATCTCAACGGCAGGCTTGTGTCTGACAAAAAATTAGAAACGTCCCTGAGTGCAGGATGAATCATCAAAATTTCAAAAAACGATTGTATTTTGATGCTTAAAAAAAATCTAAAAAAACCCCAAACAAACTTAAAAAAAGATTTTTTAAACACGTAACTGGCATATAACATGAAATACATGAACAATTAACACATTGACACAGGATTTAAACTAGGAAAATATATTTTTCATTTCACTGGGTCTTGATTTGTGAGCACATCAGCATGCTGACATGATGCGTGTTTATCATCTTTATTGTGTTGGCATGCTAACATTTCCTAATTAGCTAATAAGCCAGCTGGGACTGACGGGAATGTCAGGAATTAATTTTCCTGGTTTGGTCAAAAACAATGAAATTAACAAACTGAAATTTTGACCGGATGAAAGTTTGAAATTGAGGTACTGAAAGTAAGGAGAAAGGAGATGAAAGGTCAAGTTTCAAAAATTTATAGGCTCATGAATGTTTTGGACCAAAATGTGTTGGCAGTCATTCCAAAGACGATTGAGTCATTTCAATCAGAAAATGCCAAACAACCAGGAAAGGAAAAAACAAAACAAAACAAAACAAAACAAAAGCAAAAATAGCACCAGTTACAGAAACAGCAGAAACAGACCAACCAATCTACACTGCCATCCTCACTGCTAGACAGCTAGCATGGCTAAACATCTTAAATCAGTTTTGTATGCTTTACCATGAATGACTACTTACCTGAGATATCTGAATTTTCCTTATGCAAATATCCCCGCCCACCTGATGCTTTAAAGCCTCCTGACTCTGAGCACTACACTGTTTCTATGTTCAAGGTCTGTAGCACAACACATACATACAGGATGTGAGGATTCACTACTCTGCTCTTCACTTCATGGTCAAGAGCTCTTTCGTGTCTATTAATGTAGGAAAAGCTCTTGTGTTGCTATTGAAGCTAGAAAAATGCCACACACATGCTGTAATAAAGCCACCTTAGGACGTCAGTGAGCAAAATTACAGGCTTCTCTTTACCTTCATGCATAATGACTACATTGTTTCATATAGACGATGAATACATCTCAAATCATTAATGGTCATGGCAGGTTCGGTGAAGTGATTGGACTTTAGGGAGGAATGCAATATGTAAATATGTCATTTAAGTGTGCATAAATTTCACTCAGTCAAGATTTCATGTGTGAATTGATATTCACTGCAAGCACTGATCCACAGCAAAGTCAAATCTTACATCAAGACAGATAACACCCCTTAAGATTAAGAAATGTAAACGCGTAATTGATGTGCACAGAGGGTGGCTGTGATACCTCACATCAATATTTATACAGGGTGGGTCTCATTTGGATAAATTACTTATTCAGAAATCATGGCTTTAGGATGAATTTCTCTCTTTTCGGATTTGACTTGGTTTGAGTAAGCACTTAAAAGCTTTTAACTCCAGGGAAAAATGGTGAATTTAAAAAAAAAAAAGTGCTTATTTCGGTGCCACTAAACCTTTACAAATAATACAAAATAAACTGTGTGATTTTAAAGATACAAACAAAGGGTGAAACACAACTCCAACTGCACTGCCAAGCAAATAGTGTCTAAGTGCTTGTTGCTACTTGCACATATTAAAATTAGGAACATACACTTCTTAAAAAACTGGCCCCCTTCTGTGCAAATAAGCCTCCTACAGAAAAAGTCCAATTAACAAACAAGTTGCTTTGAAATAGAGTAAAATTCTTCAAACAGCTGATAGTAACAGAACCACATTTTATGAGGGGTGTAATGTCCCGAATTTAAATGAATAAATGAAATAGTACTAATGCTAATTAAAAGACTTTCTCTTTGTGATTGTCAGGCCTACTATGCCCTTGCACAAAGTTTCAATTTATACTTATGCACATGGAAAATTGCAATCAGATGCAAAACTGTATTTGCGCTATTATAAGTAGTAAATCACTGCTTTAAGATGGAACAGAAAGCGTTTGCCAGTGATGTGCAATTTGTGGCACGATCATTCGTTCGTTTGTGACTTCGCCCCTCATAGTGTGTTTGTACTTACAGCTGATGTTAAGCAGTCCGTTGACTTCCTCTCACTTGGATGACATATTCAGCGCGTTTGTGTTCAACGTAGCACCAGAGAGGCTTTTTCAGACTGAGGGAAGCGATGTCTGTGTCTGACTCCAGCTTCATGGTTAAGAGCCATGGCTTCTGCTAAAAGAGAGAGAGAGAGAGAGAAAAAAGAAAATTGATTGTATTGTCTGAATAATCTCTGACCAAATTCAGCCACAACATTTTTACAATGTTGAAGAGCTTTAGATGCTTTCTTAAATATTTGTGCAGGACAGTTTGGGTAAGGAATCTATGACTGAGGTGTAGTTGAAGTTTATTAAAAAATAAGCTTGTATTGGTGAGAATTAGATGAGGAGATCAATACCACTCTTTTGTCCTTTCCATTAAACATGTGTCAGCCAGCCTAGTTAAGTCCAAAGGAAGCAAAATCCGTACGCCAGCACCTCTAAAGCCTAAGATTCAACAGAAAGATATAAGAGTGGTCTCTAGTGGAGACAAGTCTCTTTCTCTCAGTCTCTGAGTTTCCACTGTTGGCCAGCAACAGTCCCATTTCATCTGTTTCTTGTGAACTGACATAAGCCAAAATCAGCCGTAAGTTCAAGGATGGCTCTGCCCTCCCCACCTGTGGCGGTCCTGTTGATCTGGCAGGGTAGATGGAAGGTGTCGTGGGCAGTAGTGTTGTAGTAAAGACCAAGACTTGACTGAGACCAGAATGTGCCAAGACCGAGTCAAGACCAAGACCTTAAAAAATTTTCCTCTGATTTCAAGGTGGCGATAGAAGTTTAATATATTCCCAGCTTTCTCAGTAAGCTCTGCCTTGCAAAACCTGCACTCTGCCGAGTATGTTTTTTTCCTGTAGCTGTTTTGCATATGAATTCTCTGTGATTAAGGTTCCTAAACTTAAATGAATCAAAAAATCAAACTACAAATGACTCACGTTACTGGCCACATTTGAAGTATGAAGTTTTACATCCAATCACAGTGTTAACGTTAACAAAGAAATCTGTTGTGGTCTTGACTGGTCTTGATTAAAAATCTCGAGTCCGCTACGTCCCAGACCAGGTCAAAATGCATTCAATTCTGAGATGAGATCGAGACCTTCGAAAAGTGGTCTTGAGACTGGTTTCTAGACCAAGACTAATCTCGAGTACTACAACACTAGTAGGCAGTGGTCTCCTCAAAAATTCGCTGCTCTGAACCCCACGCTTCCTTCTCCAGTGTTGATAAGCGTGTTTCTCTCATAGGTAATTTCAGCTATAAAGCGGGTAAAATAAAATATAGCAAGTTTGAAGGATCTCCCAGCCGCAGCATCTCTGTGGGCCGCCTCAGTGTTCCTGTTTTAAGGGTAGAACAGCTCCACCGACGTGGCCTGGGATTTAAGTTTCACTCCTCACCACCTAATTATACAGCCCTCAATCCCTGAAGAGCTGTAACCTCCACTATACATAATGAACACATCCTACACGACAATCAAAGAAAATGATGGCGCCTCTGACCGCCTCCAATGTAAATGACTGCGCCCTCAGTTCACTTTATGTGTGCACCCGGTATAGAAGCCACAGCCCTCTGAGACCATTATCCCAGAGTGCTGCAGCACTTTCACTCATATTTCTAGATGAGCCACTAACAGGAACACCTCATGTTTAAATGCAAATTTTAGCCAGAGCACCTTGCAGGGACCATGGCGGTTTAGAAATCTCTTTACCTAAGCCTTGCACGCTCATTAAAAACAACTCCTAGTAAGCTGCTGTTTATGTCTTCAGCATGCGAAGAGCGAGTGCGAAACAATGTCACACCTGCTTTTGAACTGCAGGCGAGGAGAAATACCTCGAGCTGATGAAGTTGAAAAAAAGACAGAAGCAGCTGATAAAGGGATAAACCCTCAGGCTCCAGTGTTTAATACACTAAGTCAGTCTGTGCTAGTCGAGAGATGTAGTGTCATGATAACAAGTCGTGTTTATGGCATGCACGCACTAGCCATGACTGTCTGCAGCATGCCATTCATTGTTATGACTAATCAAAGAACACAGGCCAGCGGATAAATGACAGAGCTCGCACGTTTGAGACGAAACAGCTGCCTTGAAGAAATGAGGGATGTTTGGGTGAAATGCAAACACCAGCAGGGCTTTTGTGGGTGAAGGATTCGGGCGAAGCTGCAGGGTGAAGCATGTGACACATTGCCGTTGTCTCACATTGTTAGACAATACATTGTCCAAATGATTACCCCGTGGGGAAAATCTGCCTAATGATCTTTGTCTCTGGTGCTCTAATTCATTTATTATGTTAATAGGAAAAGCCGCTCGTCTGATCAGACGCCGCACAAGCATAAGTGCACTCCAATGTTTCCTAATCATGTTGGAAGAGGATTTGAACGCTCCTGGCCATTTTGCTGCATTATAAGATGAGGAAAATTATTCATAAAATTGTCAGATGATGATAAGAGTTTAAAACATCTAATAGGCAGTCTTGGACGTGGATTGCAATCTCCCGCGCCGGCAGGCAGTTAATTCCCCCGTGAGCAAATCGGAGAATTCTGAATAAATGTGCAGCAAGGCTTAACATCCAGAGATGAGATATGCTGCACCCTGATTGGCTGTAGGGGGCATGACCTAAGATGAGTTTCTCTGTTGCTCCTAGCAGTGGACTTGCTGTATGAACAAGGTGACAGTGAAAATGTCCATCAAGGTTAGAAAGAGTGTGTGTTCTCGCAGGATGCAGCCTGACCCAGGAGACTGTTGTTACCCACATGCTCTCACCTCAGTCTTCCGAGAATTACCTCAGCCTGTGGAAATGATGGAAGTACTGAATAAAGTGAGCAACCTGCATGACTGTCATCACTGAGGAGCAGTAAATGTTTGGTAGACAACATGCTGGTTGAACTACAAGGACCATAAAATTCAGAAATGTGTCTACGTCCTGCATTGCTAGGACTGCTGTTTTCTCTGCTATTTTTTGAACTTTGCAAATATCATACTTTCCATTATGTGGCTGAGATCTGAAAACTAAACTAATGTATCCTATTTTTCGCAGGGAACAATCACATTCTGTTCTTTTTTTTCTGTTTTACACCTATAATCAGATACCTTCAAGATACATATTAAATTTGATGCCAGCGAGCTTGCTGGACTAACAACTAAATCACATTTACATCTTATTACACTGCTGAAAACAAAGTTTGTAGAAGGCAGCTCACACCGGGATGGTCTGCCTGATCTGGAGAGTTATCTCCCAGATTTATGCAGTGTTAGCCGAGACGGTAAAAGACTGGTTATTGTTCTATTTCTCATTTATAATGCTGCTTCTGAATGTTTTTGATCGCTGACAATCAATTTTAGTTAATGTTCAGAGGAGAGGCAACCTGTCGGGGGTGAAGGTTGTAAAATATACTGGGTGAGAGATCTTTAAATTGATTGTTCATCAGCATCAGTGAGTAATAATGACTGTGAAATATGGGCGTATCATAGCATCTGTGAAGCCGTAATGATTCTGAGAGGACATTTTAAAAGCTGCTTGGATGCTCATGTTGTCTGGGACAGCATTTTCTTCTTCAGCAAGCAGTGGCAAAGCTGTTACATGTATGTTATACATATTGTCCATTGTTACATTCAGGTTGTCTTCTTCGTCATTGTCTTTGTTGCTTGCTGTTTTTAGGTGTTGTTGTAAAACTGTTAATATATCATTTCTGTAAGTTTTATATATGTTTTAGGAGAGAATGTTACCATGTAGATTTTAAATATGCTGTCGGTTTATCCAAATAACGATTGTTTATATATCAGTCACAAAGATTTCGGACTCGTGAGGAGCCACAGCTCGCGGTAAGACCTGTCGCTCTGCTCGCTGCAGCAGCCCAGTTCCTTTCCGTAGCGTTTTAAAAGTGAAACAAAAATGAATGCTTTGGTGCCTTTTCAGGTTTATTCTGTGCCGTAAGTTTAACGTTACTGGTGACAAAAAGGTCATGTCATTCACTGAGCAGCTCAGATGCATCTTTTAACATGGAGCGTTTTCTTACATGTCGTTCAAAGTGCGAGTTACACCATGAATTAACAAGCCCACCTTAAATGTCAATATGGCAACTTGAAGAGGTTTTAAGAGGATTTATTTGTCAAAAGTACATAGCGCATACATACGGGAGTGAAATGTCTGAAGATCTTCAAAAGCTTAATAAAATGTGCATGCATTTCTGCAGAAAAAATGATAAGAGCACCCTTACAGTGCACAGCACAACACGGTGGCACAGCATCGCCCACAAAGTAAGGATACCGTCGGCAGTGGAAACGCAAGTCAGATCTGGGGCTACCTTTCTAAAGAGTACTGTGCCGTACCAAACCAAACCGCTCAGTAGAAAGCGGCTAAAATTTATGCTGGATCAGTAAATTCAGCTGGTTGCTTGATGAGGTCAGAATTCAAATAGTAAAACGCTCCTCTCTCTTCCTTCTGCAGACTTCTGTTCTACCCTCTGTCCTGGCAGGAAAGACATTATTTACTCTGTATAAGTAATTGGGGAATATGATCCAGTTAACTGAATCTATAAAATGCAATAACACCTCAAAAATACATACTTACAGGAAAGAGCTTGAAAGTTACTAAACTGCAGCATTTCTTTTTTTTCTTGCCTTTAGATGGTGAAAATTAGCATTTTCAAAATTGATGCTGTGACTTTTTTTTACCTTTAGGTGGTGTAGGTTATACATGGGTAATTTTTTCTTTCATGTAGGGTTAGGCAGTTATCTTTGGTGTCATGGAGGAAAAAATTCCATAATAATCCTTTAGCATATCGTAATTCAGGTGGTCTGAAAGGACACTAGACTTCTGCACCTCTCCTTGGCTCTGCATTCAGACTGTGACGAGACTTTCAGCCAGTCACAGGTCATTTCAGAGTGCGCATGTTTCTCTTGGCTGCTCCACACTGCACTTCTTAGCAACAGGTGACATTGCTATGAGCTGATTGGCTGTTGAAACAAGTGGTGTGCCCTAAGATACAAAACACGCCTCTGCTGACAACAGTATCTGTTGGTGACACCGTCAGCCAGCTTGAGTCGAGCTGAGACAAACCAGTTTACACCGCTGCAACTTTTAACCTCTTTGTCTCATTGTGAATCTTTGGTGTAAACTGGCCTTAAAAGAGAGAGCGACAACAAATGAAATAAAACATGAGTTGGAAAAAAAACAGGGAGAGGCAGGTGCGGTGGAGTTGCTTCTTTTGGAGTCTCATGCTACAGCTAGCTTGATTCCAGACATTGCCAACCTCAGCTTTAAGTACCAGGCAAATTATCGGGGCGCTGTAAATACACAGAGCTACGCTTTTTGAAAGTCAATGTTATATTTAAATCTACTTTGATAGGTTGTTCTCTCTTCCCTGTCTTTATTTAACGCATTTTATTGTTCGAAATTTGCAACACAAATTGCATCTAAATATGTCCATATATTGATTTCTTGATAATCACATCAGTGGTTTATTTTTCTGTCAAGCAAGTTCCCATTTCATGTCTTTTTTTGCAGCCTGAATGCAAACACATCAGCAGCAGCTACATGTTGAATCTTACTTACGGTATATTTGAGGTTCTGCAAATGGTCGTGCTTGTATTATGGAAACAGTTTACTGTGGGTTACTTTGCAAAGCAGTATAGTCAAATTCCATTAGGGAGAGACTGTAAACAGAGGAAAGATGTGGCATGCAGGTTATAGAAGATGAGAAAAGGCGCCTTGCCAAGCTGGATTTGACATTCACCAAGATGAAACCATTCATATCTCATTTTCACTCATCACAGTTTCACCTCAGAACACCCCTCTTTGAAATTGCTGTTTTATGTCTGAAGCCTTCTGCATCTGCAGGAGATCCCCTTAAGAGTGTCCTTTTAACTGTCTTATTACAAAAACATGTTCACGCTGCTATGAACTGTCGGAAGCGCTTTGCAGAGAGAGACCTCATCGAAGGCACAAGCAATAAA
>JAPZDX010000015.1:15216411-15229675 GCA_029783625.1 Naso annulatus | reverse complement strand
TGAGGCAGAGCAGTCATAGGACATCACCTCCATGAAATATCACGGTTTTACTCAAATTGTTGTTTAATGAAACGTATAAACGTGCATCGTTAAATTTCGTTTTTCAAAGTAGTTCGAAGCATCTGTTGCTTTAATGCAATAGAGTACTGTGAATATGTTCTTATTGTGATGAAGGACACATTAATTTTGCAATTAAAGTAATCCTTTACTGTAACTATTTCCCTTCTACTTACTCTCTAGCCTGTGAGCAAATGCATGAGATAAGATCAAATCTGCAGGTGGAAATGTGTTTGCTTGAGATTAATGTTTGTTCTCTGATAAGTAACGTCAATATAAAGGCAAAAATGCCCAGAATGAAAGATTAAAATGTTCAAACTTTTTAACTTTTTATTTAACTTTTCACCAAGCATCAATAAAAAACCGTCTGGTTCAGTTTTTGTCCCTTTGAGAAAACCTGCATATTTGTAGAAAATCATTCTTTCAGTTTTTTAAATCCATACTGCTGAAAAATGTGCTTTGACACAATTTGTCTCTTCCTGCAGTGGAAATCATTTTCTTGGCCAGACTTAGAACTTTACTGAAGCTTGGAAAAGATTTGGGCTAAAAGTTCATGATGAGGCTTCGGAGAGACGATAAGATCTGAGTAAACATTTGCAGAGGATCATGTAAAGGTCAGCTTGGCACATTAGTCAATCAGATGCTCCGAGAGGATCCCTCACAAGGAGATTAGAAGAAATTCCAGCGCTGCTTTGATTTAACAATAATCCTGATGGCAGCTGACTGGACCTTTCATACGACGCCTTTTGGGTTTTTAATGATTCCTGTCAGGGACGACACTGAAAGCTCCAGTCAAGAGGTGGAACTGATAGAATCACATGGCAGCTTTGTTGGACACTTCAGTGGTTTCTTTTCACTTTAATACAAGTCAAAGGTGAAGCAGCACAATATTCTCTTCATCATAATAAAGTTAACAATGGATTATTTCATTTTTAGCGAGGATGAACTTGAATTATATATTTCTATGAAACGCAGGTTCAGCAGACATTAGTGGAAGTTATTTGCTCTGCATTTAAATATTCTTGTGTCATTTCTTTTGCAAATTTCACATCTTTCTTGAACAGACTTGCATTAATTTTGTGGGACATTGCTTGGCTTTAGGAGTGCTGGTACATTTACACTAGTCTTGATCACATAATCCTGTTGGAGGATTAGGAGGAACATTTTGGAGGAAGTACGAACTTGATTTGACAGGATTTCAGCAGTTTTTCAAATCCTATAAATCTCTTATCAGATGTTCAGATTATCAGGCACTGCAGATACCTTTCTTATCTTTTGGAAATTAGCAGGTTCTAACAGCTTGTCTTTATGATATCTTTTTTTTTTTTTTTTTTGAGGGGATGTGGACAAAAATTCCTATTCAACAAAGGCCAGGAAGCCACCACAGACCTGTGCAGATTCACTGCATCCTCCCGTAGGGTGACAGACTTGCGTGGTGTTTACAAGTGTACAGTAAACACAGCTTCATGTAGGCTTCACTAAAAGCTTGAAAACATGAGAAAATCCATGCTATGTCAAATTCAGACTACGCAATTTCTGTCTGATAATGGTCTGACCTCAGACACGGGGCGCTCAGATGAAAAGTAGCATTGTGCAACATTATTCCGCCCTGCAAAGGCAAACTGCAGTCACTGCAAAAGCAGGGAAAAGTTTAAAGCACTTGGGTCCAAAGAGATTAAATATTTCTGTGCCCATCCATCTTCTATTAATAGCCTTATTTGATCTTTTTCTAAAATAAGAAAATAATCTTCGGTTTAATACATTTGAACTGAATCCATTTGAGATCCATCAGTAGATTAAATAACCCAGATTACATTCCACTAGAATCAAAAACTGAGGCGGCATTACGCTAAGCTAATTAGCTTTAGTAGAAGCTTAGTTCTTTATTTTCTTTCTTGTTCACATTAAAAAAAACTGCCTCATTAACTTCTGTGGAATAATAAACTGAAATGTGAAGATGTCAGTTTATCAAACCGGATACTTTTAAAGCACAAATAACAGCTGTGGGAAAATTGATTAGAAAAGTTTAGGCTGAGGGCATGGCTAACTCACAAGCTCAAGCTCTCATTGTCATAATCCCACAATTTTTGTACTGTAAAACAGATGTCCAAAAGTCAGACTACAGTCTCAGCTTAGCGTGGTTGTGCTTTGTGGGGCAGTTACTGCTGATTTTATCCCACGTGGTGAGTCATAAAGACACCTGTGGGTGTGATAGGTGTGAGCATCCACACACATCCATGCATCTACCAACTAATAAAGAACAAGACAGAGCTCAGCTTTACTACAGAGTGACAATGGAGGTTTCCATGTATACACTTGTCTCTTTCATGAAACCATGCTTACATTCTTAAGCAGTCTGTACAACACTGTCTTAACCACGGTTATGCAAACTTGAAATACAGAAAGGTATTCCTGAGGGTTCCAAGTATTGACTGTAAATAAGATAAAGGACATGAAAACTTCTCAGAAGTGTAGCCAAAACATCTGGATTGCCCCCTGGTGGCTGTTTTAGGTAAAGGTCAGGCAAACCTGAGCAAAACTAGAAAGCAAATAACAAGTCAAATAAAGATCATTTCCTGTCTGTCATCATGTCCTGTCTGTGGACTTCGATAACGTGTTTCCACATCCTGGTCACTGCAGCACAGAGTCCGACTGTAGCTGACATCACCAGCAGAAGATGGCAGCATCTTTATCAGGGACATTTTGTTTTCGTAATATTTCGGGTTTGTATTTTCAAAGTCACATCATCCATCTTCTTTAAAAGTCACTGATTCCATCACATCATGTTACTTGACCGGACAAGAATGAATGACTTTATTCTAACACTGTTTTACACAAAAAAGACAAAAATTCCGTCAGCTTCCTCGTTCCTCAAGAAGTCTTAATTTTCTTTTAAGATACCGAAACAACATTATGTCCACAGGTGACAAAAGAACAGGAGAGACAAGATAATTTCTCCCACTTGCAGACAATTTTACCTTTTCACTTTAATAATTAAAACCAAATCCTCAAGGCTTCACATATTCATTGTGCAAACACGACAATGAATTAAAAAACCTGATCAAATATTTGTATTTCAGAAATCATTGTTATATTACATTTGTCACAGTCTGCAAATCATCTCCTAAATCCCTCTGCAAATCATGCTGAAATCCTCTGGGAGGTGCCAACCTGCAGTCTGCTCGAGATTAATACCAAGGCTTTTTCTTGGCATTGATTACTTAACTTTTTTTTAAGTGTTATGTTTTATCTCGACCCAGCAGAATGGCTTGGTGCTGTCATAGACGGCTCTGCCGGTGAATGGAAATCCTTCAGTGCAGGTGTGAAAAGTGGAGCGGTGAAGAGGCTCCTTTTACTCCTGCACTCCGCTGATAACTTTAACATTTGACCACGTATTGTGTTCAGCCAGCTGGTCTTATGAAAGCGTGCAGCGATGCTTTCCTCAAAACACATTCGCATGTCTGTCCTTGCACCACTCTGAGTCTTCAAAAGAGAACAAACTCTTGAAAAAGCCAACAGACGCACGGGTTCACTTGCTGCAAGGAACTCGATTAATGAGCATTTCTTATCAGCAATCTGCTTATTTTGTTGCAAAGTCGGGGGAAGCTTCAGACAAATTGAAGTGCTCATGCTAAGTGGGCAGTGAAGTGAATTCCTAACGAGATGGATTTTGCATTTACCTCCGCTGTGGTTAAGTCTGAAATTATTTCAAGTAGTCAGCAGTTTATATTTCTCAGATCCAGGTTATAACAAATGAAGAGTTCTGATACTCAAATGGCTTTATAATGAATTAGTCAAGCTCAGAAATGAAAACTTCCGCTGTCAGCTGGATGGCAGACAGACCTGTTCGCACGGCTGCTACGAGAAAAAAAAGATGAAGTGCTTGCATGCTGATTTTGTAACTAGGTTATTGGTCACTCCTTCCGCCCCTTCCTGCTCTCACTCTGTTTCCCCCTCTTCTCTTTCTTCCTCTCGGCCGTGAGTCTGTTAGTGTTTGCTGGATGTCGTATTTCATATTTTTCAATGGAAACTATGAAAATAGAATGATAAACACAGCTTTTTCTTCGTGTAAACATGACATTTTTGTTTTTTTCCCTGTGCTCTGACCTCGCTCTCGTGGTTACATACACAACCAATGAACCATTTCCATGCAACCAAACAACCTCCTCACCCACAGGCTGCCCCCCCCAACCCCCCATCACCAATTCCCGCCTTCACACTGCAGCCATTTTCCGGAGCGATTTCAAAGGATAATAGCACTCACAAATCATCTGCCGGGCAGTGGAGCCCATGAAATTGATGTGCCTTCATTTCAAAACAATGGAGGTGCCTTATGAGGGGCCTCATGATGTCATAACTTTAGTGGCTGACAGGCCGGGCAGGTGTATTTTGGCCCTGGGATTGGCACCGGGCCAATGAAAATCCAGCCGGGATAGCTTAATCAATTGCTGTATGAGAGAGCTGGCAAGACTGTGGTGTAAGCAGCCACCAGACCTGCTCAGTCACATTCACTGTCCTGAGCAAACTGAAAGCTCTTGCTCAGAAAACCAGTTCCCCTTATCTCCCCAGAACTGAGCAATGCTTCACTGTCTGTGTGTGTGTGTGCTATCTCTTTGCAATTTCAAATCCAACAAAAACAGTCCGAAATATAAAAGAGAAACAACTCAGAGACCATTAAAAACAAAAAACATCAACAGCGTTTTAGTTTTCTGACTCCTTCCCTCTACATTAAGGAGTGTGATCTCTGAAAGAGTCGAGTTTTGTTAGAGAGAGAGCAAGTGATAAATTATTCATGTGGCCAATTGAAAGGACACTATAAATCTCTGGAGTTTCTGAACTGTAAGTAAGTGAGTGGGTTGGACATCAGTGGAGCTGCCATCCTGGTTTGAACCCATTAATTCAATTAAAACAAATGGAGTATTTTTTTGCAAAGGGAAAACCTTAACATTATCCATCAGACACGTCCCCTCCTGTAATTAATTCCTCCTGTGCTTGTTGACATCCTTCATAGAGGGTGCATGGGTTAAGCACACCTCCTGTATGAAAAGATTAAAAAGCCACTTACATGCTAAAAANNNATCTGGATGACTGAGGAGCGTGGCTTAATTGGAAATTGATTGACTTGGCTGCACTACACCTGGTCTCATAGCATTCCACATCCCTCATGCATTGGATGTTTGATGCATTCCTCAGTAAGTGGCTCCGCAGCTGCAGAACCTTCTTCATGCTCTCTGTGGAGAAAGTTGTGTGGATGAAGCCGTGTTGCCGCAACAGATCCAAGCCATCACTTCAAAGAGGGCGGATGGGGATGATCTTTGCATGACGGATGCAGCTTTCTCAGCTGTGAGCGCCGGGGAAGGGGCCGCACCTCATATTTGGGTTTCATGAGCCATTGCCCTTCAACTGCTGCAAACTCAAAACCACGCCGGTGTCGAGAAAGCAGAGAAAAAATCAGCTACCCTTTTTTTTCCAAGATGGATGCCTGGTGTCATTTTATGGAGCCACTGATTGCGTCTGCTGAATGCTGCACTGAGCAAGCTAGGCAATTTCTCACATTTGATGGGAAGAATTAAGTAATGTATTTCAATCCAAGCGTAGCATGAATCCACTTCACACTGAAGCAAACACGTTCCAAAGTGGGTGCCCAATCTTTTGTAAGACGTGCTGTTGCCAAATTAACAAACTGCATGTAAGCCGTGCTCGCAAATCGTTTTTGTGAAACAGGTCCCAGATGTTTGAGCTCATTTTCATCAGCTGTTTTGCAGTTGTGTCACTGAATCAAAGATGCAGAGAATTACACTTCTGCAGCAGATAACCACAAAGCTGCAGTAGCACACTTTTTAACCCAATGCCCAGAAAACCCATAAGAAGGAGTTAGCAAACGGCACAAAGCAGAGCCTTTTATCAGCTTTGGCGGATAGCAAAGTGTTGAACGAGGCAAAAGCTCCAGGCAGAAGCCCTTTAGCTAAGTATAGAAGAAACTGCAGAAAGCCTTCAGATAGTTTATTAATGGCCGCCTCCAAAACACTTCAACTGTACAGCCAATTGAAAAAGCCAGATGGTGTCTTCTTATCTGAAATGGTGTTTTTAAATTCCTGACATTAGATCATCTCCTCCCGTTCATCTGACATTTCTGCTCATTTTCACCAATGAAAACATGCAACAAATTTGGACTCATGCATGAGCATTCGGACCCCACTTGGACTTGCACATTTATCTGCAATTTGTTGGAAACTTTGAGAAAATGCCGCCATTTACAACCTGCATAAGCATTACTTTTGGCTTTTGCGAGGCGGCTGTGAAATAGTTTTTGGTAATGGTGATTTTCCTACCTGGAGTGATACAGAGCCCAAAGGAGAAGCTGAAGAAATTTACTGGCTCTTTTTATGGTAATTGTCTTGAATCTCTGCAGTTGTTCTGCTGGTTTATGACGAAGCAAACACAGTGCGAAAAAAGGTTGCAGCACCTTGTAAGAAAACAACCTTTTCACTAAGAGAATGTGACGGCTTTTAGATTTACATTTAAAGTGCCTTTTACGAGTCAGCGTTTGTCTCAATTTCATCAAATCACCCAGGCTCCACCCTGTTGCCCACAGTCAAGTAAATAACAGCATAATCTATGACACAAATGGTTCCCTATTTCAGCTACATTGGGTATGAAGACTTCTTTGCTATCCAAACAGCTGTCTAACAAAGTCAGGCATTTAGTGGGGAATTTCAGGTTATGCAGGTATTTTGAATTTTTTTGTTTATATTGTATTTTTCTTCTCAGACAAGCCAGGTTTGGTGGAGCTTTACATTACGTTTTGCCCCAGGAGAAACCTTTTAAGCAGACCTACTATACTTTCGAGCACTTAAATAGATTACACATGGAGCTATGGGAGCGTGAGTGAGCGTAGCAGACAGAGACCATCTTTGTGATGAAGGGAAGGCACGCATGGCTGCTCCACAGGCTCCAGACAGACGGTGACTGACAGGAGATACGTGGGGACGGCGGACGGAGGAAACTCCTCTGGTCTGCTTATGTACGTCAGCCGGGGGGTCGCTGGCACAGCGGTCCTCAGATGTAAATGCAGCTAAGCACAGTAGCAGACAGACAGATGCACACACCTCGCAATGAGCAGAGCGCATCTCGGGCTGTCAGATCCGACCGAGGAGGTTAAGGGAGGTCAGTGTGGCAGAGCAGGAGCAGCCAGACAGCTTGTCAATGCTGTTGACAACCAGATGGATGAACCGATACGTTAGGGAGCCGCACTTCTACTTTCCTGTTTATTAACACATTCTACTGCTGCACTTGGACAAGCCCCAAAATGCTCACGCTGGTTAGCTATTTACAGCGAGCACATGTTAACAGCTCATTTGAACATTCCCCGATGGATAAATTTGAAATTCTATTTCCTCATATCCATAATTTGTCTGCAAAGCATATCCACTCCCTGTTTTCAGTCAGAGCCAGGAATCTACAGTACATGTGCTGTTTATCGGGCTCGGTTGGCTCAAGCCGGCACATGCATTTGTCACCACTACATCTCAGAGCAGAATCTGATCCCAGAGTCAACATTAGCATGGCTTTTCTAGGGCAGCAGCTTCATTATTGAGCCCCGGCATGGTGAACCAGACCATTACTGCTCTGGAGAGAGAGAGAGAGTGAGTGAGCATGGAGCGAGGAGGGGAGATGGAAAGATGAGAGGAGCGAGGGGTGCAGGATAAGCCGAATGATGAAGTGGGGAGAGGGAATGAGGGAGTGTGAATGAAGGATGCTAGCGTGAAAACGGAAGGAGGAAAGAAGTGACCAAATAAATCACCAGCTAACTGATAATTGGACGAATCTGCACTCAAGGGACTGTTGCAGCACCATGAAAAGTGACACAGTGATTTGCAATTAACTCCAAGAGGAGAAATGGGGATTTAGTTCCCTCTGGATTAATTCCAGGAATGTGATACCTGACGTGATGGTAGCCATAATGAATCTGTTGGGCAGCAGGAATCATTATCATCATTTAACTTATATGATGGTGCCTCTTTCTAGGAAGCAAAAGTCTCGATCTGAGAAGCGGAAAACACATTAAATTAGACCTGAACACCTGTGGACCCATAGCAATTAACATGTACAGCCATGACAGGGTTGACACAAGGTAACTCCTTCTTGCTTAACAACTCCTGTCATATTATAAAGAAAGTTTTAAGTGGCCTCAAGGACAAGATGACTGAGGCTCTGTGTCTTCTGAACAGAGGTCCTTGGATGTGGCCATGATTAGCTCGAACACAATCACACTCTCTCAGAAGCGTAATTTAAAGATAGGATCGCACAGTTAAAGGTTTGTCTTCATTTATCTACAAAAATAAATGTGTTTCCTAATAAGAAAGTTTGTCTGAGGACGAAAACTTTCTTGTCTCGCTCAATTAAGATACAAAGAGGAATTCATGAGGGGCTTTAAGTGTTAAAGTATTACACTGGAATACAATGTCAAGGTCACATTACACTTTTTTTCTTGCTTTAATTTGTGGCACTTTTTCCTTTTAAAGCAAAAGATAATGATTGGAAATGACAGGAAGTATGAGGAGGTAGAGGATGACATGCGCTTAGTGTTGAGCCACGAAGAAAGTCAATATTTTTGTCTTTTTAACGATGGATTATTAGGCATGTCAAACATTTCTCACACTGAGTAATTAAAAAATGTTGCTTTATTTGACCTTACTTTGTACCACCTTGGAAATTACCTGGATCTAATTGAAAATGGACTTCACCTTAATCACTTTGATTAAGCAGCTGCAAACTTACTTTGTGTTTTGTCTTACAATAGATGTTGTCACCGTGACTCAAGCAAACCAGCTGACCTTTCTTGCACACTTACCTCTAATAAAGCACTAATTACAGTAAGAGTCTCATTAGGATCCAAGAGATTGCCAATGAGAGGGTCTTTAAAATACAAGATCAGATACTCTTCACTGATCACTGGAGGCTGTGTCGGCTCACGACCTAAGAAAGTTATTAGAAGTTATTCCTTTGAAGGTCCTTTTTATCTGTAAGACAACCTTTCAGTCAAAGAACCTCTGATCACTGAGGCTCGCAGTTTGAAGTGTCGTCTTTTCTGTTTGAATAAGGTCTTCAAATTTGAATGAGAAATCAAAGAACGTGCGAGCTGCTACAGGTGCCTATTAAGAGAATGAGACCCAATCTATTTCCGTTAAGATCTTAAAAATTAACAACAGAACGAAAACTTGCACGTGGTAACTTTGGGTCGTACTCAGTTATGTTTGATAACTTGGAATTTAGTCTAAATGCTGCTAAGTGCTTTGCTCAAAAGCCTTGGATTATCAATACATTTTTGGCATAATGTGGAATTAATTGCTCATTTAACTTATTTTTAAGAATAAGCAGTTTCTTAAATTCATGCATCTTGCAAAAGTAATTTGGTGACTCATTATAGTTTGCAGTCTCTTGAAGTAGTGAAGGCTTTTAGATGATTTCCCTAATAAAAGTTCAAGGATTTTAAAATCTGTAACAAACTGAAGTGGAGACTGATGAACTGCTGTTTTTGCTCAAAACATTAAGCTTTTAGCTTCAAGCACGCAGTGAATCAGGCTCAGTCTCAATCCACACACAGCAAGAAGCTAAGTCCATTGATACTCCTGTCCCGTTCTCTATGCTAACAGCCTCCAATTATCAGGCGACTGGGGAATGAGACCTCTCTGATTTAGCTATGTTGGCCAGTATTGATTGGACTTGAAAACTGTGTAAAACTGAAGAGAAGCGGGATGACCTTGTCTCTTGCACTCCTTTCCTGATTGACAAACAAACTGGAGACAGCTGTGGGGATGCACCTGCATAGCAATGTGAGCTTTCAGGTTCAGTTGCATAATTTTAATGGAGCAATGAAATGAGAGAGCATCTTCAATTTTTCAAAGCGTGTGTCTGAGTGGGTGGGGTATTTCAAGAAGGATCAGAGATTTAATTTAACGGCTCATAGGTGGACATGAGCAAGTACTCCTTCTCTGGAGGATTACAAAGGTTTGAAGTTGTAGGGGACGACTCCTGAGTCACTGAAATATGTAAGAATTTCAGTTTAAACCATCAAAAAGTTCATTAAATCATCAACAAAATGTAAAAAAAATAAAAAAGTCTGATGTAATTTAAAAGATGTCTTGTGCTGCAGAGATATCTAAGCCTGCTGAGGTTAGCATTCTAAGCATTTAGTCCTGGCCAATCAGGAGGCTCAGGAGGAGTCAGCTAGCTGCATGGCTAACTGAGCTAACAGCAGCTACATTAAAGCAACAATATGTAACTTTGACCCACTGCTCGAACAACAAAACTTAACCATGCAAGTTTATACGTCACATAAAACCAACAATTTGAGTAAAAGTGGGTCATATTTTATGAAGATGATGTCTTACGACTTCTCTGCCTCAACTCTGGTCACCGCTTCAGATCGCTGCTGGTGACAGCTCCGCTAAAATAAAAGGCTGCAGAAAGACAGAGCAGTGGTAGGACATCAGAGGGAAAACCAGCGGGTATTTTCTCCGTAAAATATGACCCAGTTTTACTAAAATTGTTGTTTTATGCGACGTATTAACGTGCATTGTTAAATTTCGTTTCTCAAAGCAGGGGGTCGCAGTCGAAGTTACATATTGTTGCTTTAAGCATTAGTTAACAATTACTTTGTCATAGTCTATATTGTATGAATGAATTATGGTGGTAAATTCTTGCGTATTGCACCTTTAACTCAAGATGCTGAAATTGAACAACAACAACACGTCTTAGCAAGTGATTTGTAAATGTAAAAGCTTTTGCTAAGTGATGCACACCTTTGACTGATTTCTCTAATCTTGTCAAAACAGTCTATGAAGTAAAGAGGTGAAGTTTCATTAGCTGGTTGCCTTAAATCAAAGTATGAGCAAAGCTTGGCAAGAGCTGAAAGTCTTGTTTTATCTGCTTATCTCTCTGCAGTGATGTAGAACCACTGGGTGTGTCAGCACACTGTGACATCACTGTGGCCCTAATATAGCTGGGCATGATCTGATGTGGAAAAGACTTTAAACAATGGGTGTTAGAGTTTTTTGAAAGCTAAAAGCTTAGAGCTTTGACATGTGTGAACAGTTGAGATACACAGAAAAGAACTTGGAAAAGTTGCTCTTTCTCTGTGTATTTTTGTTTTCTCGTATGATCACACATGTCTTTTCTCTGCTGTGACCGTTTGTTTATGAGAGGGCTGTCAAAAAGGGCCATCAGAGAGTGTGAACATCGGGGCGGCCAGTGCCTCACACAGTGAATCTATCCCACAGTCTGTTTGTGTTCCACTGACACAGTGTAGTCTCTGGACTCTGTCGGCAGTCCTGTTCCTGTCAAGTCAAATAACAGCATTTCAGATGGGCTCCTCGCTCTGACACGGTGAGCTGGCTGAACAGGGAGGCCAGAGAGGTTTGAAGTACTGTTTTGGAAAATGTACAGAACTCGACCGTGTGTCCGCCGCAGAATGCAAAGAAGAAGCCCTACAAGTTTCCCAGCACACATGCACACACGAACTCGGACAACCTCGATGTGCCCACTCTCATTTTGCTGGCATTTCATTCAAATGTCAGATCATTCACCTGAAACAAGTAACACAGACCTTCAGGGATCTTCTTAGAGAATGTCAAACCCAACTATGAATGTGCACAAAGCTTTTGGATAAAGTGCAACGTCCACTGGCTCCTCATAGTGAAGCCCGAGAAGAGGAAGTGAGACATCCAGGTTTCAGACAACTCAGTCACGCTGCACTTATTGAGTGTACATGTAATCTCAGGCTATGTTTTGTCTCTGAAATAACCCGGTCATGTTTATTCTGTGTAAGTATCTCATGACCTGGTTTCCTGTGCAACTTGGAATACTGTGTGCAAAATGATTTCCTCTCCCATCCTCCAAAGCACCACAAAAACAGGACACCGGGGGAAAGCACATTCACCAAATGCCATCAAACAAGACTATGGTATTTACTACCATTATCTGGGGTTTGTCTCACGCTTACCTTTAAATAGACAGTGTAGACATAGTCAATAAATTAAACCAGCTGACCACATAAAAGAAAACTAGAGTTTACAAAGCCACTGGGCTTTAAAAGGAACACAGGATGAACCCTGAGCAGATAATAGGGCCTCACTTGCAAATGCAGAGGAATAAACTAAGGGCCGACACACAATCCAATAACAATAACAGACAACGACTGTCACTAGACTTAATAACATGGGCTCAGCCACTCTTCCACCACCTCATTGCCTCTGCCGACGCTGTAATGTGAGTGTCTCTCTGAGTGCAGGTGGAAGAATGTTTAACTTTTTGATTTGATCCACAATATCCAGGGTCAGGACCCGCGTTTATCTGTTGAGTGTGTACACAGTGTTGAGCTTCACATCAAGTCGTCTGTCTTGGAGGCAGTTCTAATTCTTTCTCTCGCTAGGAATGTGAAGATGATACTTGTTTGATACAGTTTTGGACAGTTTGTACTCTTCCTTTGCACATTTTTTGTTGCTACCTGTGCATAGAAAAACCCCTTAGCTATCTCAGCAAATGTTTTCTTAAACGAATAAATATTAAAACTCTGGCAGAGAGAAAAGTCAGATTTGCTTTTATTGGAGGGGAAAGATATTGAATATCCTGCCACTGCCCCCGTGGAAAGATCTTTCATTGTGAAATGACATGAGGGGGATCTGGTGTTCCAGTTTCACTGGCAGTTTCAGGTGAATTGACTTGTGTTGGTCCAGGGAGCAAATTTCTCAAACTCTTATGAAAGCCCAGGGACATATTTGGTAGCAAAGTATCTGTAACCTGATTGATGAATGCAATCCAAAATAGCCTACACAAGAGTGAGTCAATGATAATCAAGAACAACCCCCAGGCCAAATCTGAACTTGAGAAACCTTTATGAGCTTTTGAAAATTATAGTAGAAATCATATTTTTTATGGCAACAATGTCGGCTATAGTATCTTCAGGCTAGTAAGTTAATGAAAGGTAGATCCTCAAGATAAATAATGGGATGATTTTTGAAAAAAAGCTAAAAAAAAATATGGTGGCTAACAATCTTCTCTAGCTAACAGCTGTGTGAAATATTACTAGGTCGCTACGAAAACGGAGAGCTAAAATCGGTAAGAGAGCTACGGATTTTTCTTGAGTCTTTCTCTCTCTCCTCTGCTTGTATGTGTGGCTACCAGATCGTGGCCACATACTGTACAG
>JAPZDX010000015.1:15168776-15180331 GCA_029783625.1 Naso annulatus | reverse complement strand
CCGATGTTTGTATTATTCATAAGAAGTCTGAAAAGACACCAACAATTGGAGGTTATAGGAACCATAAAATACATTTCACAGGCATAATTGGGGGTTTCCTGATAAACGTTCGACGTTGGGCTTGTCTTTTTAATCCACTCTTAGAAGGTAGAGGTACAATAACACTGTAGAGGGGCTGGCACGGAGCTGGGAAATTGTCCTCCTCCTTACAGCTTCACTAAGAGCTTCATTTGTCCAGAATATTACCACAGGGTTGTAAAATCATAGCAGTAAACAGGACGATTTGTTTAAGCAACACAAATGTTTGACAATGGATTTATTAAGAAAGCTGCCTGGAGTAGATAAAGATGACAAATAACATAATCTAAAATGACAAAGACAATGGGATTGAAGCGGAGCTCTGAAAGATGTTACCACTTGCGGTTGACAAATGAATGCAGTGCAAGAGAAATGTCAGAAATAATGACAAACAAAGCACAAGACGCACCAGGCGCTTTGGGAAATTACGGCAACAGCAAAGGAAGGGGGGAAAAAAGTTGGGGTGTAATGGAATTGTCAGAGGCTCACATCATTGATTTAATGCATGCAGTTTCATCCGCCTCATTCAAAGGTAATAGGCAATGAATAAAAGGCCCAGTCATGACTAAATACCGAGAGGGCGGAGAGGTGACAGGAATGAAAATGTGCTGGCCCACTGCATTGAGGTACGAGTCTAGTCAGCCCTTCAGCACATTATTGCGAGTGTCCGACCTACCTTATAGCACAGTTTTCTGCTTTCTGGACTTCTCTATATTTTAAAAGGATTTGAAAACATTTGCATCGCTGCAATGGGTTTATTTTGTAGTCCATCTGTTCGTCCTTTGAGTCAAAACAGTTTTTGTCTTTGATTGAATATGCCGTTTTATCCCCGCTCTCTTACATTTTAATCATCCCTACCCTCTACTTTTTTTCGTAAGAACTATACCAGGAAGTATCCGGCAAGGCTGCACTCATTGGAGCTTTTAGGACCCTAAAGGTTGTTAAAACAAAAGCCCAGAAGGAACAGACAATGAGAACCATTTATGAGGTGCGCAGACCATAAAACTCATTTTACACATTAACTGTTTCAAGCTTTGCGGCGGTAACAAAGAATTTTTGCACATCAAGATTGGATTCTGCACTCTTCATTGGACCTACAGAATTCATCAAAACTCCCATTTCACCTTTGCTATTGCTTCTCATCTCATGCAACAATATCATATAGTAATATAAGCCACAAAAGCAGCAAAAACATTCCGTCTTCAACAACCCAAGAAATGGATTTACAGTCGGCCAGAGCGCCATATGTTCCTGAGATCAGCGGTTTCTGATTGGTACAGGTGAGAGCAATGACAAACTCAGTAGCTGTGTATTTTCTCCTGCTTGCCAGCCTCATATCCACTTGCTGCCAATACACAAGTATATCTCTGCAGCACCCTGGGCTCTGTTTTGTTTTCTCTTAAAAACTGTGTGTATGCGCAAGCAGCAAGGTTCAAAGGGCTGCTGAGGATGCAATCCAATTCTCTCAACATTACATCCACAGATTTCTGTCTGCTCCTGTTTTGTGCAAAAAAGGGGCTGGGAGCTTTTAGTCTGAAAGCATGGTCGTTTTCTTGTTTTTGTGGTATTAAGGGACACAAGGTTAAGTCACCCTCTCTCGCTGCTGACATTCCATTATTTTCATGGGAGCTTATTCCGGCATTTCTGGTACTAAAATATAGTTACTGATCAGATCGCTTCCTTTTTTTATGTCCTGAGAAATGGACTATTCTTTATTTTGAAAGGTTTTATTGGTCAGTCCTGTGGCTATTTGTGGAAAACAGATGCTTATGCTCTTCATGTCAAGCTGGAAGCGCTGCAATAGTCTCTGGATTTGCCTTAAATGAATATCACAGCATAGACTTTCATCCCGAGACGGACAGCAACAGTCGCTTCAGTAGGTTCCCCAAACTATATACGTTTATGTTCAAGTGACAATGCTGTCTATTGGCTGTAGTGGTGATGGGACATCAGGTGATTTTTGTAATATAGAGATAAACTCTATGAAGGATGTTGGGGTTTGATAAATTTCGTTGTCTGTGTCCTGTTTCTAGCCAAATATCAGACTTTTCCTAAGCATGTGCATGATCATTCCCTAACCTAAAGTTACCAGGAAAGCAGAGTATTTGTACCGTATATTTATGTGTTTCCTATAAAAACAGGCAGCTAGAGAGTGATGCACCTATTGATTGGCATTTACAGCAGGCAAAAGTGCTGGATGCGAATGGAAGCTCTAAGTAAACACAACCAGGCTGCTATCGAGCCCCAAGAGACCCGTTTGATGGCTGCAGAGTATGCAGAGGGCTACGGAGGTTGTTTTCTTAACGCCTTTGGCGTAAGGCACCCCAGGGCCAAATCAGCTAATGGGACCGCTAACATTTGCTGCACAGCTAACAAGCAAAGCTGTCTACCAGGAAACTCCATAACGTTAAACCACCATGGTTTTCCTCGGTCGCACTGGTGCTAGGGGATGTTTTTGGCCCTGATCCATCGCCATCTCACTGCTGAGCCCAGTAAGTTAGCTGCAGTTAGTGGTTATTTTAGCCACGTAATGCTAACACTAAAGCTAACTGTCCAGACTTAGGAAAGATCAGCTGGAGAACATCAGAGCAAAAACCCCAAAATGCGGACTGAACAATGTCATACCATCTTAAATTATTCATCTTGAAATGAGGCACTAAACACTATTATATTTAAAACTTTTCGCAAACATCTCCTGGCTGTAAAGCACATACAGTAAGACGCCTTTAGCTGCCAGTGAATCAAGAGCATACATCTCTGCTTCCTCATCTGCTGTTGTGATGTTTGAAAAATTGCTGATTAGCCTGATTGAGATGCTAATTTTAATTTTAAAGGCCCCTTGCTGCGTCACTATGCTCTGATTTTGATGTACCTTGGCGGGATGATGCATCCTGCCTCTGATTTATCAAAGAGGTACATCATCAATGCTTTATTCGTTGAGGCTCAAGTTTCCTGTTGACTTGGGTTTTGCACTGCCCTCGTTTTTGCTTGAGTAGCAGTGTTCTTTGCCAGTTTGTGCTGCCTGTCACTCTTTTTTCTGAATGGATTTAAAATGACTGCTATGCAAATATACCTGTTGTAAACATTGTTAATAATATATCAGGGAATTTACATTTTATTGCAAGAATGCAAGTACCGATGCTCTCTCTCCTGCAGCCAAGGGAGTCTGGTTATTTCTCTCTGTTAGACTTGCTTCCACTGCCTTATCTTACTTTCTCACCCCAAAACAGCGTCTATCATTGCTCTCCCTCTCCTGACTCCCCTGCTCTCTTTCTCACCTACATCTTTTATGTGCTTTTTATCTTGGCTGCCAGCCTTGGCATCCATCATTTCACCGTCGCTGCCACTGAAAAGCTCTCTGCTACATACAGACGCCCCTGGTGTCTCCAGCGGACCAATTAGAAATGCATCTATATGTTCATCTCAAAACACAGTATGCACTTCTTTTTGTAAATACTGATAAAGCGCCTCCTCTCTTTCCTCTTATCGCCCGCTGTACTGCCGCTTCAACATAGTCCTTCGGATGTAAAGAATGAGAAAGCGACTTGCTGTACCAAGAATGCTCTCTGCAAAGTCCTCCGGCACAGTTTATCTCAAAGAGAAGTTAAGCATATGATACATCCTCGCTGCAGGTCTGAATCTGTAACCTTCTATCTGCAATGAGACAAAAAGCTTTGTTTAATATCTCAAAGGCAGTGAGTGGAGAGAGGGAAGGAGCTCTCATTTAATCAGCCTTATGCCTGTTATTTTAAGATCATGCTATTCAGTTAAAACCATCTGATATTGAGTAAGATATTAAAGAATTCATAAGGCGTCAGAAGTGATATTAAATGGAATTTAGGAGATTATGCTTGAAAAAATCTTTGATCAAACTGAAAAATTAAAACTCCTGTGACAGGATATTAACGCAGGTCTTTGTTGTCACCAACACTCCGTCTGTTATAATGAAGTCTTATATACTTTTATGAAACTATCACAATTTTCTGTCTACTTTAATGATTTTATTTGACACCAACATGATAAGAGACCCTAACAGAATGAACGCTGGAGCATTAAGATGTCGTAGGGAGAGAAAAGTTTAGGTCTCCATTGGACAACAATATCTGAGTCAAAAATCAGCAGGGCCTGTCTTTACACAGGCAGGTGGTATGCTGTGTGCTAGCAGCTATGGTAATTAAATGCTAAATAAAGCCACACACCATGATATTAAATTACATTTCACTCTACATAAGCAACTATCGGTTAATCAAATAAGGTACTTGGTGGGATACCTGATTGACTGGCTAATGAAGTTGCTGTTGGCACCTTTGGGTCCCAACTTTAGTAGAGAGTAAATTCATCAGGAGTTAGAAGTTTAGGGACCGTTCGTTATTTTATTGGGTGGGGGGGCTGGTTGAAAAAGGAAAGAGGGCATTTAGATTTTATTTTGTGCACTGGGGAGGGCAAAGTATCTTATTTGGCATGTTGGTGCTGCAGGCTACGTGAGCACCTGAGGACAGTTGCAATATCCATGTGTATTTTTTATTTTTATTTTCCATCAGCACCATTCAACATAAGCCTCAAAGGAGGTCTACTGCCTACAGCATTAGTGGACTCCTACTAAAGGCTCCTACTCTTCCCTATATGTAGTGATCGGAAAACAGAAAAAAAATAAAATAAAAAATTTCCAGAGGCAGGAGGAGGGCTGAGAGAAAATAGAATAAATGTCAGGGAGTGCAATTAATTTTTTAAAATGAGATATCCAAATTAACCATACCCCACTGCACTTACAGTAAATAACGTACGGTCCCTTAAAAGTATTATACCAGTGTTACTACATGTCAGTGTCCTTAGTCAAAATGGGCCACATAGGATACATAAACCACACCCATTTTCCCCCCAAAAATGTTTTATCTATGAGATATCATGTTTGTTATTTTGTCCTTCTTCACGCTAATATTTAAACTAGGAAAGCAGCACTTGTAAGGAACTTTGTCTCAAACTTTCGGCCCGAAGGCTCCTGGCTCACCTCTCTCTCAGTGATTTTTAACCAAATAACCGCAGACGTTTTCTTTACAAGGTTAAATTACCTATAACTCTCAGCTTTCAAGTGTCCTATAGTGTATCTTTACCCTTTTTCAACCTGAATGACAGTGAATGGGGTTTAAAAATGCAGTCTGAGATCTCCTGAAGTATAGACATGGTCAAATTTTAACAACAGTATTTGCCGAAGACAGGTGCAATCTCCGCTAATTGTGAGAATTCAGAAATAGACTGGTATGGTCTTTTAGTACTGTGACAAATTCAATTTATGCATTCAGGCTACATTAGTGGGCTTAATTACTGAAAAGAAACGCAAAAATACTTGATGGCAAAAGTTACAGTCCAGTAACTGCGTTTAAAGATCATAGGGGGCAATCTCTTCAAATGGTGAGGGGTCAAACACAGATTGAAATGGTCCTTTAAGTCAGTTTGTCCGTGTTTTATTAACCTGTCAGCAAAACAGAAATCACGACATGAACTGATAACAAATGAGTATCAGTCGTGGTGAGTTATGTCACCTACAAGCCATAAAAACCTCCATTCCCAGACCTCATGCATAATGATGACATATTCTTCTCTTGTCCTCGCATGTTTGCTTCTTTTAATATTTTCTGCGAGTAGAAAAGCCTGAGGACGGTGAGGCTGTCGGTTAGTTTGACCTTGTTTTGCAGGACATCTTGACAACAGGCCATCTTCATGCTCCACAGAGGATGATTCCTTATTCATAATTCCTTATAATGACTATTTTTGGGGGCCACAGCAAGGTACCTTAAAAACTAATGACTGCATTTCCATTAAAAATTGTGTGGACACAAGAACTTTTAAAAGAAATATCCAAAATTAACAGAGTATATTTCTTACTCCTCAGATAATTAACCCAATCGATTTCAGATGTTCACCTTCAGGCCACAACATCAAACTTTACACAAAAGAAAAAACACTCCTCTATCAGTCAATCAATCAAACTTTATTTGTGACACGTCTTTCATAAAGGTTGGGCAATAATAAAACCATGTAGACCGTAATGATAATGGAGTCAAAGAAAAACTAAAAACAAAAAAATGACTCACAAAACAAAGATAAAAGATGCTGATGAAATATAAAATGGTCTTAAAATCTAATGTAACACAGACCCTTTCTCAGGATGAAGTCATAAATATTCCAGCACCTTCTGCAATGAATTCTTGAAAATAATTGAATTTCAATTTTTCCTTTCCTAGAGGTTAGGACAAGTTGACATACACGTAGTCACTGCTACATCACTGCTTGCATTGCATTAAAATAATTAATGCACGTTATATGCATGTAATGGGTTCAATTGACCTATGCTCATGCACATGTCCCCTCAGCAATTTACATTATGATGTACCAGCTTACATTAATTTCACCCTGCTATACAATAGCTGATGCTCACTCAAGGACTTCATCCATTTCGACTTTGGCTATAGCCTTTCAAATAAGACTCTCCTTTACAGCGTTCTTTGTAGAAATCAGAGTGGTAAGATTTATTGTTTTCACTTAGAGCTTAAAGGTAACCTATTGTCGGTTACTGTTTGTAAGCTAAATCAGCTTTCACGTGCCCACTGCCCTGATGACCAAAGCTACCACATCACACACAGCTCAGTGCACCACCTGCAGCATCACATGCCTGCATAAGGCTAGAAAGAAGAAAAAAAAAAAAAGTACTTGGATGCCTTTTTTTTTTTTTTAAACAGGAAATGATCTATTAATCTCTATGTCAGGAAATTATTTAGACTTGCATGCTTTTTAAGGATTAGATTTGAGAAAATGTGAATCACATTATCAGTAAATTCAATAAATCAGAATTTCACAATCCCCAGGAAAAGAAAACATCCTCAGCGTTGCGCAACATCGACCTCTCAGTGTCTTCTGCTCGATTATGCAACACGTACACATGTTTATTATGCACCACGAGCATCCACAGTGGTAATACTTATACTGAAGCACAATTTGATGCCCTTCACTGTACTTTTAATTACAACAGTGTAATGCTACACCAGTTAGCTCATTAATAAATGATGAGCTCATTGTGTTGTCTGCACAGTCGAGGCTCTCTGCCTCCTCGTCTCCACCTGCATTGAGCTTCCTCCCTGATAACTCACAGCTGCCTCCATAATGTCCCACACCACAGCACTGGAGATCTTTACTGCTTCATTGATTTAAGGTTTGTGCGGTAAATTCAAGGTGTGCTCACATTTACATATAGATTTTGTAATATGTACCATTACTTAAATGCATTACAATATGTGACTAGTATTAAAAATCGAACCAAAACAAGTTTTGAATAATAAAAACAAGGTAAAAGCTGTTTTAAACTTTTCCATCAAAACTTCAAATTCTCAAAAAAAGTAATTGAGAAGTAAAAAAAGGGTTCACCATTTTCTCCCTGCTTTACTCATAACTCTTATTTTTTTATTAGTCTGAATTAAAAGCATCTCAATGCACTGCCCTTTAAAGGATCATACCACTCTATTTTTGACTTTGCAACATTAGCAGACATCGCCCCTTATTCTACAGATGTTGTTAAAATTGACCATGTGTGTACTTTAGCAGATCTCAGGTTGCATTTTTATTGGACAGGGTATAGAAACACTATAGGACATGTGAAAGTTGCTGGGTATTGGTAAATCTATGTTGAGCCACTGAGATGAAAGTTACTATGCCTGGAAAAATAGTGCCTTGCAAGTGCTGCCTTCCTAACTCGAATATTAGTGTGAAGAAGGATTTTAACATAAACTTTTTAAAGTCCCCGTGAAATGAAAATACATTTTTACCAGCTTTAATTAGCTTATCTAGTGTCTTAAGGTGGGGAGGGGGGTCTACGGACGATATACTCCTCTTTTCTGCATCACATCTGTTGTGGAAGTCCTAGAAATGCTGGAAAAATTAACAACATCGTGTCTGTGTTCATAACATAATCCCGTGGTGTGTATAAAGTCCTGTTGTGCTCTGGTTACTGTTTCATGTATTCACACGCAGCAATGTTGTCAGCAGGGCTGGAGGGCGGGCATAGTGCACATTCAGCCCTACTGTCTACTGTGAATGTCAGTCAATATCCATGACAAGTTCCTACCAAGAGGCCCGTTTTGTTTTTTTATTCCTGAAACACGTCAATATGTGAAAGCAGACAACACTCTGACCTGTCTTTAACTAATGTTTTCACACTTTTTCAGGTACTTTCTGTAACATTTACTGAACATGGACAAAATGTAAACAACCACAATATCTCATATAGTTATTTTGGGAAAACTGCGTGGGGTTTATGTAACCCTTGCGGCCGAATGTAGATGTTTTGGTACTTTATGCAGGCACACGTGCTGTTTTACTCCAAAAGACAGAGCAAAAGCTTTTGGCTGTTCTGTGGCGTTACAGTCACAGGCTGCGCTCACTCTGCTCATCAGTCACTGGCTGCACCTGCGATGTTCTCCCTCAGTTGATGGTGATGAGCCTGGCTGAGGGGAGGTGATTTTAGGAGGTTGGTGTTTCCAGTTTGCTCAGGTGGTTGTGTGTCTTCAGAGTCAACACCATTAGCTGACTCTCTGTGTCTCAGTTTGATTGTGTGTTTGAAGTGTTTTTTTTTTTTTCTTTATTTTAAACTGTGTGGAGGGATTCCTCTTTCAGCCAGCCTCTAGTCCTTACACATTGTGACCAACTTTGATTTCTTTTGGTTGGGTCCTCTTCCTTTGTTGGTCGTCTTGATTAAAATAACAGCTGCAGTTCCACGTTTTTTGTCCCTAAGTTTCTGAACCAGCAAACCCCATCTTTAAGGTTTTGTGTGCAGGGAAACGTAACAGTGGTCTGTTTAGGTTGAGGCATTCCAAGTATATTATCATGCCTTTTACAGGTTTATCCCCGGACATGTGGAAAATCCTACAACACCTGCACACGTCAGCGATTTCGTTTTAAAAACCTGCAACAAAAACAACAAAGTTTAAATGCACAATAGTATCTCAATTAAAAGTATGAACACAAAAGACATAATTTAATTAAGTAGCGTGGGATCATGCTGTTTTTTCATCATTGTTAAATAACAAACTATTTCATTAATGTTACTCTCTGTGGCACTTTGTTCTCAGGATTTATGTGAGTAACAACACAGTGCAATAAACAGGAGCTGTTGGAGCAATTAAACCTTTACCGAGTTGCATCTTCTCAGTTACTGGTGCTGTGCCTGTTAATCTTTCACATCCAGCGTGTCGAGATGGGGTTTTAAATAACATTAGCTAGAGATATTTCAAAGGAAATAATGGCAAATATAAAAAAAAATATCTAAACAATAAGAGAAAAGAAGACAGAAAGGGCTACAACATTCAGCTACATTCTCAATCTAAATTAAATTTGTTAACAGTTTTTTTTTAAATAAAGTTCACATGCATCAGGCACCACGTCTTGACAGTTCATGTGCCGCTCAAACATATGTTAAAATAAAATACATTTCAACACAAAAAACTCCAATATAAATTTTATCTTCAGGTTTTTTGAGGAACATGTGTCTCAAGATGAGAGTTCAAGCAAACTTGTGAGCCTGAAGCTGTATTTGATCTCATTAGGCTTTTTAGCAAAGTGTCACTATTGTTACGTTATTGTGTCGACTCTCTGCAGCATGTCTCATGATTTGCAACTGCCACGTTTACATTATGTTTCTCCATTCTGATTGTAATCCTGCCCTGTGAAGAAGGCTATGCATTATCTGATTCACTTCCTTACCTCTTTTCTACACTGCATGTGTGTGTTTTCCTGTGTGTGTGTGTGTGTGTGTCTGAGTTGCCATGTTTCTTTTCTTCCAGGTGCTGGAGAGGAAGGCGCTGAGTCGGAACAGTGTTTGGCAGCTAGCTGAGAGTGAAGGAACAGTGGCATCGCTGACACTTCCACTTAATTAGCAGCCATATTTTCCAGCTGCAGAGGAGCCTGCTGCCGCTGTCAAAACTTTTTTATTTTTTTAATTTTTTTTAACGTACCTGCTATCCATTAATCCGAGCCACTTATGTAATGTTTGAGCTGCTCCACTTTTTTCCATTTCATTAGTGACAGTTTTTAATTACACAGGTTTGAAGGCCTATTTTTCACTTTGACTTTTGAGTGAGTGGAGTAATAATGGTTTCTCTTAACATGTAAGACAACAAAGTTTCTCTCTCAGCTGTATGCGGCTCGGCTTCTGCAGTGCACAAGAAGACTGTAACATGTAACACGTCTGTCATTGGAAATGTATGTGTCAATTCACAAGTTTACAAAGTGATATCAATAAACTACAAAGAACACACTTACCTAATATGGAACTAGACTAAAGCACGTCAGAGGAGATGAAAGCCTGACACGTTAATTATTTGTCACATCCATATCTTCTCTTTTTGTTTTATGGCGTAAACATGAGAGATTATGTCAGAGAGTAATCCTCCCAAGACAGTGCAGTGACTGTTGCAGCTGCTGCCTATTCATGTTTCCTGTTTTGTTCGTCTCTTTATGTACCATCATTTATCCATGAACTGTGCAGCATATCCAGAACTTCAGGCTTTGGTTCTGCCACATCCCCAAAGGCACAAATGCTTTACATCAGGATGCATCAAATGATTGTCAGCATCAATATAAACTGCTGTGCTCAGTTGTCTTATGTTCATGCCGCAAGGCGTTCTATCTGTCAGTCTCTTATTGTTCAGTACAATGAGATGATGAGAGATAAAAAAAAGTTTGTATAATGTGTTGACCAAAAGACAATATCTATATTTATATCTATTATCTGCCAACAAAACATTGTGGGCAAAGAAAGTGACTTGGGCTCTCAAAAACGGAAAAAAATATAATTGTCTCGCTATATTTATTGTTTTAGTGTACTTGGCAGGGACAAGGCTCAAAATACATGTAAATTAATGAGAGGAGGCTAATTTCTGTCTTTTGTTCCTGGAAGATGCACAGAAAAAAACAAAGAACAACTTCTCACAAACACATTAAAAAGCCCTCATATAGAGAGCCAATGTAAATACAGAACTTTCTGGAAAAATACCAGAAAAACAAAACAAAACAATTAAATAAATAAAAGCATTATTTAAAGATCCCATGAACAGAAGTCAGAGTGCTATTTAGTTCCTCGTATTGACACGTTTTAGGTAAAAACAGGCCTCCAGACAGGAACTTGTCACGGTTATTGATTGACGTTCACAGTAGCCAATAAGTCCGAACATTTCTGGGACTTCAACAATACAGTGGTAATGATAGACTATTGATCGTAGTTAATGATAGAAAGCTCTCTTCCTCCTGACAGTTGCAGCTAATGCTAACGGCTGTGTGTCTTAAGTTGTGTCCCACCACTCTGTGAATTCATGAACTCTGGATGATTTTATGAACACAGACACAATGTTGTTAAGTTTTCCAACGTTTCTGGGACTTTCACAACTGATATAGTGCATAAATAATGAAAAATAAAAATAAATAATGGTGGG
>JAPZDX010000015.1:15095534-15108623 GCA_029783625.1 Naso annulatus | reverse complement strand
ATAAGTTCTGCTGTGTTTTCTGCTATGTTTTAATAAGCCCATTAAGCCCATTTTTCCTTCTTCATTGTGAGCTGTCAAAATCCTTTGGAAAATTTGTAATCCTGTGTTTCTGTCACAAATGAGTGTCACTGCTGGTGTGAAGAGTTTCGATCCGAACATTTTGCGTCCAAACAGTTTGCATTTTGGTGTCATTTATTTGTTACGCACCCAATGTGTAAAGGCCTTAAAGGTTAAAAAGAGTCAAATGTAGACTGAAATAACACAGAAAATGTAAAGTTTCCATGGAGGGAGTCAGTTTGTGTTTTTGACAGGATTCTGACGTCAGATTTGCGTTATATCTGTGTTAATTTTTCCTCTTGATATTTTTTTAGCACCTGCATATGCACATACTGTACATGCACATAATTTACATGTAATACATTAGCACATGAACGCTGTTGTCATATCAGCCAATTCACACCTTCCACATTTACTCCACCCACATCCTTCTGCAGCAAACACTCTGTAATATTAGAATATCTATCAGTTTGTTGTTCATGTATTAATTCAAAGATTTTTGCCATTAACTTTACGTTATTCACTATTCATTACCTGCTTGTTTTGTGCTGCATAAAAGTCGTTATCGGGACACAAATCATCGCCTTTCGATTTCTGTCTTTCTCTAATAAGTCTGTGAACTTCATTTTTTTTTTTTTTCCTTTTTCTTTTTTGTCTTTCATTAACATCTATTATATTTCTTGCTTTGTACTTGGCTGAGACTGAACATGAAGGCAGCGCAGATGAGGAATTTATCCTTTAACAACAGAAAAACCAGAAAAAAGAAAATGAACAAGCATAAAGTTTTAATAACTCATTCAAACTCATTAGTCACAGTAAAACCCACGATGAAAGGTTTGTGAATGTGTCTTTTAAGCTAACTTAGTTGGTTGTCTGTTTTATTATTTTGGGGGGTTTTTGTTGTAAACACCGTCCGCTTCACCCCTGCCCTGCATCAGCCTCGTTAGCCCTGCCTGTTGACAGTATATTCCTCAGCCAATCAGCTTCTTTTCTGTTTAATCATCTCATTCCCCTCACCTGAGCCTCTCTGCCGACCTCTCATCCCTTTGTCAGTTTAGTTTGTATTCAAGTCTAGTTGTCACTTCAGTCTTTGTGGAGTCATCTGCTCTGTTTGTGTCTGCCCGGCTTCTTCTGTTTGCAATAAAGACTTTTGTTTTTGATCGTGCCTGTCGGTCGTTTTGCTTTCATCTGTGACACCAAGGAGAAATGGTGTAACCCTCCTGAAGGGGAACCAGGGCAAAACATTTTAAAATGTGATAAAAAAAAAAAAAAGAAAGAAAAGAAATTGTGTCATACTTCTGTTTTTACTTTCGGAGCTTACAGAGCCCCTTGTTAAGGCTGAAAATAAAGCCATTAAAAAGGGAACCTTTTAATGACTACTTTCTTTAGATTTAGCTTAGGATGAAAAAAAACACAGAGTGACATATTTGTGATGAATAATGTATTAAATATACAGAAATATGTAGATATATTATGTTAAAGGATCATTATGGTTTCTTACAATTTGTCTATGATGTGGAATTCAACATAAAACATCTGTACAATACAGAAAATTCTGGAGTCATATATTTTATTTCCTCCTTTTTCTCAAGATCTCCTGTCTTGTTATCTTGGGCTGACAAAGCTCGTTTTCTCATGATCTTGAGAAAACAGTCTTTTGTTTTCTTGAATAATGAGATAATTTATCTTTAAAAAAAAAAATTATGATCAAATGTAACTATCAAGATGAGGTTGGTCACACTGGACTAAACAGCACTTTAAACATCATGTATAAACATGCTACAGGTAGCCTAGTTGGGAGCATTGTGGAATACAGGACACAGTATGTATTCATACACTGTCCGAGTTATCAACAAGAGAAACAGACACTGACATGTAACCAGAGAACTCTAGATATAAGAGAATTGCTGCACGCTGAGTAAAAATTTGGAAACCGCCACTTGAGGGTGAAGACGTAAGAACTGTAATGAGAAATTTCATCAAGAGAATAAACGAAAATTATGCAGTTCTTTAGAAACTGACTACAAAAGCATCTGCAGAGAGAAACTGAAAATGTCAGTTTGATGCAGATGCAGACACATTAAAACGTTCCAGGAATTGACCCAAGGTGTCCTAATAAGAAAAAAATCATCATCATTATTTTTGAATAATTCAAAGCCCCTTTTCCTGCTTTTTATGCACACCTCATTTGCATTTAATTTGCATTAAACTGTTTTATAACAGCAATCACCTTGTTTAAAAACTCATCCTGATTATGGATGACAAGCGTCTGATCCTCCTTTCCAGTTGGCATTGTAATGTTTTGCAGTCCCTTCAGCTCATCACAGGCTCCATCCTGCGTATGAACATTAAAATGTGAGTCAACTGACTTTGCAACCAGACCCTGGGAGGGAATTGAAGGAAAGACACGGATGTGCTTCTAGGGGAGGAAGCCACCCTGAGCTGCAGATGACAAGGCTGATATGAGAGCTAAAGACCATTTTCAGGTCGACTGCTTTGGGGTTTCTCTTTTTTTCTCAGGGTTGAGTTGAACCTTCTCCGTTCTTTTACTCTGAGAGCCTCACAAGCGTCTCAGACGGCCCTGTTTTGCATGATGAGACGTGCCAGGTTACGTCTCGTGCAACACACCAGCTGGACGACGACCTCCACGGGACACCGAGAGGGCACACTAACGCGTTATGATCTGCATCTCGGCATCGCCTGGGCCTGAGGGGAGTGAAGCGCCGCATTCATTGACTTTCAGAGCCGGAGTTGTGCTGAAAACCTTGTTTTTCATCTCTGTTTGCTGCTTCATGTACTTCCCCTTCAGGCTTTTCAGCATTATGTTGATCAAACTAAATTGCAAACAAGCTCAAAGGCACTGGGCAGCATTGGGTTGGAAAGCGCACCCTTTTCTCCCAGCTTGTTTTGATGACTCAGTATGTGTTTTTCTACACATAAGCTGAGTCAGCATACTGTCAAAAATGGCTCTGTGTCCTGAGGTCATTAGATCTTAATTTTAGCTGTGAATACCTGATCTGCTGCGTTGCACCAGGCTGCATGAACGACTCTGGAGGTGAAATCACAGAGCTGAAAACGGCGACCAGTGCAACAGAAGAAACCAGATTAGATGCAGCAGTGGAGAGGATTGGGGTTTGGAGGGGAGGTGGGGTGTTCTCAGTTTAATCAATCATACTGAAATCAGTTGGGGGTGGGGGGTTGGCTGTAGTCGGTGGGGATGTGGGTTGTTTTGCGATAGAAAGGAATCTCATTTTTTCTCTTAAGTCGTCGTGTTGAGCCGTCTCATTTTTCACCTTCGGCGCGGCTTGTTCGTTTATTAGGCAGAGCGATAGGCGTGTATGTGGCGGATCTGTGCAGCTGCTTCATTACTCTCTGAAGACCGACGTGATCAGACCACGCTTTAGAATATTTAACCCCCTCCCTCCTTCCCCTTCCCCTTTACCCCTTCCCTTTCGTCGTGGTCCTCCCCATCACTGCTGGGAAAATGATGTGTGTTCAACAGGATTTCAGTTCCTGCTCATTACAGAGGCAACATCACAACGCAGCCAAGGGTTGCCGGCTACATGCTGAGAGAGCAGCACTTGCAAAGGCAAAGAGATGCTGAAGCAGTGAAGTCGCTCCTGCCCTGAGGAGGAAAATAGAAGCCTCGGCTCCGACTGAAATGTGGATGGATGATGACAGAACACCTTTCTACAGCAGCACATCTTCACTTAAATGTTCTTTTCAACCCTTTAAAAGACAGAAAGTTAAATTTGGGTCTGCTCCCAGAATTTTCTGAAAAAAAAGACAAAACACAAAACAAAACAGGGGACTGTATTTCCAATGTTTGCTGTCAGTATTGATCAGTATTGATCAATACACACAGAGCTTTATTACCAATGCATTTGGAGGTCAAAGGTCTCTGATTAGCCTGCAGTGCATCAAACCTATGAACATGAGACTGCAGCCATTAGCAGTTCCTCATCATCCATTAACGGAGGGAAATATAGCTTCAATTATGGCCTCTTTAGTGACTTGAGGTCAGATTTTATGCTGCAGTGCAATTACTTCCAAACATTTTCAGAAAATCCTTAACCTTACTTTAGCTTAGGATTTTTAAAAAATCACTTTGAATCACATGTTTGTGGTTTATCCACAGACAGATGTAGATATGATATTACCTGCTAATATTACTATTTGTCCAAGATGGTGAATTCAGCGAGGAAAGGATCTGTACGCTCCACGACAGCTGATCTGTGCACATATGAAGATGCTGTAAATAAAATATGCTGTTTTCTAATACATGACTGATTCGCAACAGGGGTCACGCTTTACAAGATCTTTCACCTGGACGCACCTTCCTGAGAAATCTGTCAGGTCTCCAAATGACATTTTTTCACGAAAGCACATGGATGTCAGCAAGAAACTTCAGTCTATGTGGTTTGTGCACTGATTTGCAGCGATAAAAACAAAGACGAAAAAAGAAAAAGACCGCACCACGGTTGTTTATGTTGTTACCCCTCCCCCTGGTGTCCCCTCACCAGTGTCCTGCGCTCCCATTGTGCTGTAGCTTGTCGCTGCTCTCACTGCCAGTCACAACACTCAGTACGTTTACATGAAATTAGAGAAAGTCGATTTATTGCGCTAGTGCGGCTAAAACCAGACTTTTAAAATGCATGTAAACATTTAAGTCCCACTGAAATCGCACTAAATTGAATTTCTCAAAGTCAAGCTAACACACCAAGATAATGCGATTGGGAGTCAAATTACTCCTGCATGTATACACCTCAACTGGACCCAGATTGGCCTCGGCATTTTGCGCATGATCAACAGTCTCTGCGGCAGTCTTTGACCCGGAATTCGAACAGCATAAATTCGTGGAAGAAAGCCTGTAAGAAAACATGAATCCCGTAAGTATGAGGGGAAGCGTGCATCTGATTTTTACCAAAAGTAAAGCGTAGATACAAAGCATACAGCACTGTAAAGCTGTTTATTTTCAGCGTTCAACAGGGGCTCTGCTAGCTACTTGCTAACTTGTTTGGCTAATCGGAAGAAGGTCCAATAGCAATCAGCTGATTGGGCATATCGCCGCCCACCATAGCAGAGTCAGACAATAAATCAATTCGCCCTCAGCACTGGGATAAGGACAGTAGTCCAATTAAATGGCCTAATTGAGCTATAACTGTAGCTCGACTTAGCTGTGCATGCAAACATACTGACTTTCATACTACATGATTTGGACTGGCAGACAGGTCCAAATATTTAACAATTCACACTTTGCGATAAAAATGATCAAGACTGAGCACCGATGGAGTCTTTTGTCAGTGAGTGGAAAAGGCTAAAATCTTGACTTGCTTGAAAAATGAGAATGTTCTTGTCAAACATTGTAAATGCTCCTTGGCCAGTGTATTAAATTTTTCCCTAACTTTTGCCAATCTTTAGTCATAAGCTATTTTCCATCGACTCAGAGCACATTATCTGTTCACTTCTGAGTAATATATTCATTTACTCATTCATTCCCTCGAGCACAACCGCAGCAAGGATGGCAGGTCACAGCTGAATGAGGAAGTTGGTATATAAACCGCAATGAATTTTAACAACGGGCAGTTTGGGTCATAATTTCACAGTTTGTCTTTGTTTTCTCTTCTAAATCATTGTGGTTTACCTAGAGGTTTGTTTGAAAAGCGTCTGATCCTTTGACCCTTTCTGTTCTTTTTCAACAATGTTGCTGCGTTCCTAGATCTCAGAGAGCAGAATGTTGTTTGAGGAGTGACAGCCAGACTACAAAAATAAGGCTATTAAAGGCCTGTTGGTTTGTTTCTGAGTTTTGAAACAGCCCCTTGCTGTCACTAAAGGCTTATTCTGTATGTAGATGGCCATGCTGAGGCACATGAGCAGGATGTCAGAGAGAAGCAGGCACACAGCAGGGCTGGTTGGTATCATGTTGACATCTGTCATATGTGTTTGTTTATCAGAAACAGGGCAGCACTGCAGGAGAGAGATGAATACTCTCCAGAGAGTGAGTGAGCCGAAGCTTCTCAAAGGAAGCAGGATGCTACTGCATTATACAGACCTCATACCTGCACATACAGTAAAGGCTGAAGCAATGAACACACTGACTCTCCAACACACAAAGAGAAATACACACACACTCCAAATCCACGACGGCAAGGTCAGGTTCAGTTATTTCGCGGTGGGCTCTTTATCTCCTATTATCAAGCGATTTCTGGAAATTTTATCTCAAACCAAAGTGCTGCAATGATTTATCACTATAGAGTGTCATGATAGATGATCCTCCGGTGTAAAAATACTATTTGTGTAATTGGATCATTCTTTGGCCCGCACTCCATAACTCCTCCATCTGCTGCTGGTAGAGTTATGTGCCCTGGTGGCAGGTAATGTTTTTCATTATATGCCAGGCCAGTTTTATATATAGAAAATAGGTGGGAAGGGACTGCGTCTAGCCTGGAGCCATTTGCTTGGTTAGTCCCTGTAGGTGCATCCAATATTGATTGCTTGGGAGTAGAGTGCTCTATCCCCACAGAAAGTAGCATATGTACTGTATGAGGGAAGCGGAGATACCGGGTGTTCTTGTTGGGCTAAATTTAGCAGGCGAAGCAACACCCATGATGACAACCTCCTGGTGGAGGTGCCATGACACAAGAGCGCCTCATAGCCCGCGGAGCTTTAGAGACACATAAACATTCAGAGCCAAGACAAAGACTTGGAGCATGCTTTCATCATGTATTTAAAGTCTAATTGGTTTTCAGTTGCTGCAAAGGCGATGCCCTCTCCAGATACTTCAGAGTGTTCGGTGACAGGGTCGGCGAGGTGAATAAATTAGAGCGAGGAGATGCACCTTGCAGGAAACGTTTGAGGGTTCTGAGGCTGTTACATGAAAGCGTCTAGTTGAGTTCGGGCGTTTGATAGCAGCACATTTTCCCAGATAAGACTTTCCCCGAGCCTCAAGAGGAAAATGTACCTGCATTTTTATCTGTCCATTAGTCTATGTCTCTCCGTCTCATCATCTCATCCTCTGCCATCTCCAGGTATCAGTTGCACGACAGCACATAGTAAATATTTGAGATCTCTCTCTGCCAATAAGTTAAGTCTCATTTTCAGAGTGGGTGGGCACACCGTGGAGAAAAAGATGACAGCGTTTATCTCCGTTTTCCGAGCACCGCCAAATGATGAGCACCCTCGCCTCTGTAGTGCTCTAACAGATTAATTCACGTCAAAAGTTCCCCGATTTGCATTCCAGAGGTTAACTCTGGTCTCATCCGATTTTCACTTTGAGCTGTGATGAATTTGCTGCTAAATAGTTCACCTGCAAAGGTTGGACTAAATGAAAGAGCTGTTTTTTTTATGTTTATTTCTTTGTTTAAAGTGCTGGTAGTTAACTAAGGTCAGCATATGCTGCACACAGCAAGAAATTTTTTAATCAACACATTTCACATGAAAATGATGTATATTAATCTCTTTCATCTCCGCTTAATCAAGAAGAGAAAAGGAATAAATGAGACGAGCTCGTTAAGTCTGGTTGGCTTATGAACAACGTGAGGTTTAGAAAGTTCACACACAATGCACTATTGTGTGCTTGTCTCCTTGGTGACACAAAAACAATAATTCCAGAAAGGTGTTGGAAATTAAAGCCATTGTCTGTGACGGTGATTTATCTTTTGGGAAAATATTTTACTCATTAGCCCCAATGGCTGGATTAGTTGTGGCATGAGATCAGCTAGCAGTAATAAGGAAGTTCAGTGGGAACCGTCAGCAGAGCAAAACTGGAGAAAAAAAAAAGTGAGAGTAATGCATCAAGTCAGAGGAGAAGAGTGTGGTCAGCAGGAATTAAACCTTGCTGATTTTCTCCCCTTATTTTTCTCCTCCCTCTCATCCTCAAAAACAAGTCCAGGCAGCATCCAGCAAAATGTGTCATTAAGGAAAGCACAGCCTCGAAACTTGCCTGGATTCTGCAAGGTGTTTAGACTGGGCAATTTGACTGATTCACAGCGGAACAAGGAAGATGGGAGTAGAACAGGCCTCATCTGATAGTTACCTGGGGCAGCAGCTGGGCTTCTGCTCACATAGGTAATTACAATTATGCAAATGACGCACATAGTCAGGCCCTGGAACAATGATGCCACATATGCAAACTGAAAGCCTCTAGCTGGTCCACCTGTACATTTTTACACATGCGGAAGCAGGAACACAGGCATTTTTATGGTAATGTACCCACAAGACAGGTTAATCATTATTTCATTGCAATAAACAATATGGACGACCAGTAAAAACAGATGTAAGGGGCGAAATTATGAGTCTTTTCCGGGAATTGCTCTTTGAATGGCCTGCAATCTTCTTGCTCTTGTTCGTGCGTCAGACTACTAGATTGCTTTAGTGGGAGATTGAACGGTGGGTGAGGAGATTAGGCGGAAAAAGAGAAAGCAGGGAAGAGGTGATGAGTTTTGGACAGGGAACTTGTGAGGCTCAGGTGATGAAAGGACAGTGCTCTCTCTAATTCATTAGCGGGCAAAGCGAGCTGCAATGAGGTGTGCTGCGATGGCACTGCTTGGCACAATGGAGCGTGGAGTTTGAAAGGTGAACATGCAGAACAAAACATTCAGCCACATTGAAACTATTTAATGCAACATTTAATATTCTTTTCGTGAATGGCAGTCATTATAATAAAAATTGTGCGAAAGTCAGATAAATCACAGTCTAGCAGCTTTACTGCTATTTCCAAAAATACAACGTTGCAAATAACTTTTTTTTTTCTTTTTTTTAAATTCAATTCTAAAAGCTACATAGATAATGCCTAAGTCTGTCTGTTGCCATACCTTGAGTTGGATTGAATCTATTCAGGCGAGCATATTGAACTGTGCTCAATTGTGCTTTGCTAGTTATGCTGATAAGGTTGTTTCCTCAATACAATATTTAGCCAAAGCTAACACAGCTGGAGCAACTATTTCATTCCAGTTACCTATAAAGTCCTCACTTTTTGCTAAAAAGAAAACAATAATACTTCAGTATAATTCAACCTAACATGTAGTTTGTGTGAATTAACTCAAAGGCATCTGATACCAACCGATCCTAAATTATGTTGCAGACTTGCCTTGGTCAGTTAACTTGTTGTGCCTCAGCTACATGACTATCAAGCTAACATTAGCCTAGCCTATAAGGCAGTAGCATTTTACAACGTTAGCAAACAGCCTTACTTTTGTCCAACATTTTCAGCAATGGCATCAAACCAAGATGGTTTTTGACATGACTGCACTCATATTTCTGTGTCATGACTATCCACTCAGCTTTACTTGCTAGTTTTTTCAACTCGCATAGAGAACAACAATAGCCTAGTTCACTGTCAGGGCAACATAAATCCGTCAGATCGATGGTGTATTTAGTAATGCCTTCTTGTGTTCGAGAGTTTTAAATTTAAACTGAAAAACTTAATGGTTTAAATTTTAAATGAGGTGTCACACTTATTTTTACTAACCTCCAGTCTCTTCTACAAGGCCAGTAAAAGGCCTTTTACGGGAGACTTTTTAATTAACATGTGACTATTAAAAAAGCAGGTGTAAATGAAAAAAAAATTGACTTTGAGTTATGATTGAAAATTGATGGCTGAATTTATCTGCATCACTTTCAGGGTCCTGGTAACCTATTGTACATGCTGACTCACTTTAACACTCACGTCTTACTGAGTGAATTTACCATCGTCACTAGCCATGTTCCCGTAAACGTTTTTCATGCACATTTTGAAATATTGCATTAGAACTGGTAAATGGAAACCATAAAATTTGAATAACAATCTGCTATTTAGGCAAAAAAAAAGTTTTACACCTGCTTGAGGTGGTTTTGCTTTTGTCGGAAAACAAATAAATTGTAACATAGCGAACATTTAACCACTATGTCTTGTTCCCGGTCTGCATCTGCGACCTCTACTTCTACTGTGTATTACAGCTACATGTGACATTGCCTATACTGCCATCTTCTGACAAATTCCACTGTACAGCTTGGTTTATTTACTTTAGACCAGTTGTTGGAAACGCTCCTAATTCACATTTTCTGTTTGGGAAATATAAAAAGTTTGCTTAAAATTTGCCTCATAATTAATGGCTATTGTCGATATCGCTGATAACAGCTGCGCTTTTCCTAGTATAGCACAAGTCTAATTGTCCTCTGTGTAAACAGCCACATGAAACTGAACTTCTGGAGCTTGTGTCTAGAAATCTTGGATTTTTTTTTTTTTTTAAATCATGTGTGAAAATGATGTGTATATAGTAATATTAGAATTATATAGAATAAGCTTGTTTTCTAATGGAATCCCAAATAAATTATTTCAGATATTTTTAAAATGTGTCCAAATATTCATTTGAGCATCTCACTCTATTCTCAAAGGGTTTAGATCAAGCAAGTTATGCTATTAATCCTTGAGCATCTACAAGATCTGCTCTGCTTTCTGACAGCTTTGCCTGTACTGCCTGTAGCATATACCTGCCGGAAGGCTCTCGGCTGAGTAACCAGCCGAGAGCTAATGAGCCCATCTTCTTTTAATTTAATTTAGAACATGGGCTCATCTGTGGAGGCACAGCTCTGTCTGCCCGGCTTTGCCGCTGCTCCCAGCTGCAGGGTGTTTAACCTGTGAGCAACTCTGCAGCATGTTGCACCTTTGCTTCATGTATGCACATTCATACAGGCTTCTCTCCATAGAGTCTTGCACTTTACAGCCTTTGCTATCCTTGTTAACATATGAACATTGATTTGCATACTCAGATATGCATCTACAAACCCCTTCCCCCAACAAACACAAGATGTAGAGGTGAATCTGCCCATTAATCTGCAGTTCAAGAGCAAAAATCATCAGAGTTTCACATTTGCAATTCATAAATGCATGACTGTTTAATCTGGTTATGTTCAGTTATATCAGCGGCGACACAAGAGAGGAAAGATACTGAGAAAGGTGTTTTTTAATAAGATGAACTGTGAACTTCAAAAGCACCAGTCCTTATTTACTGATTGTATCCTTTATTGCTTCCTTATCGATCTTTGAATTACTGCTCAATCAGCAGAGAAGATTTCAATGTGGGACACCTTGAAAAAATGCCAACTGAGCAGGAAAACAAAGTGAATTCTAAATATGAAAAATGTACAATTACCCTCATCTTCAGCATTTATGATGTTGCTCTCAGAATGGAGAAAGTGATAAAATTGTGCAGTTTAGTTAATTCATATTTTATCATTGAAACCAATACGGTGATCTCTGATACCGTCCGGATGAGGCTGCCTCTTTGAAATCAAGAAGAAAAATTAAACAGAAGCCGTAACTGCATCCGCACGATCCAATGTGTGCTCAGTATTTTCCCAAAAGAACAGTAACACATCACAGTTTTGGAGATCTCTCATTTCTGGCCGCAGGAGACCGAAGTGACTGTTTACTCAAACACTTGGGCGTATTTGCTGAAACAGGAAAAGGGAAAAATCTTGAAAATGCCAGAACTTCCCTTTGCTGCTGATCAACAAACAGATAAGTGGAATAGTTTACCTCTGAAAATACGTCACTGCCGAAAGGAACAACTGGGTATTCCTTCACAGAGGCAAAATATGTCATGTTTGTTTGTGTCCTCCTTAAATCAAAGCACCTCTTTATTTTTGGTTCAATAGGAAACAAAGTTCACTGAAGAGAGACCCATCACCTTAAACAGGGAGACTGCCCATTGTTCTGATGGCCCATTATTCCAAAACTGTCTGAAAAATGTCCCACTGGACTGACATATTTCATTTCTCAGATATCCTGTTATCTTGAGAACAAAAGCCCTCTGCTCCAAGTGACGTTATTCCGGAAATAAAAGTTTTTGTGGGGGGCTTTACCTCCAATGGGATATTTTTCGGACTATTGAGCAGACCCGGACAGCAAAACAAATCTCTAAAACTGCAAAAGTACATTGGAATATTTATTCCTGTTGCCATAATCATTAAAGTGCAGCTGAAAAACTATTGGACAATTTTGGAAGTTTCTTTTTTTTAATGAAAAGTAAAAGTTGTGTGTCGTGCATGAACAGTAAACAGAAATATTTCAACAAAACACTTATAGTCCATGTGGTCTGCTGTGAATAGAGTGAATGCGGAGACTGGCCTGGATTGACGTTCTCATGCTGAATTGTCCGCCCCTGCTATCGGGCTTCTGGAATAATGGACTGTCGGAACAATGGCGTGCCATCTTTAACAGCAGGAAGAATATGTGTTCCGACCTCCAATGCACCAGAGAAAATCCCACAAGTATGGAATGAATCTCTTAAAAAATTCACAGGAGACTTCATTGAAATTTCTTCCTGGGTTGTTTTTTTTATGTAACTTGACCTGAGATCAACAAGCCACACAGATATCTATCCAGCAAGACCTAAAAATAGAACATTTCAGTTGTGTAACTGCAAAAAGGACTTATCACTGTGCTTGTTTTCAGACGATGCACTGTCACTTGAATATATATGCAAAGAGGAGAAGGGACTTATGGAAATTGTCCATGTCTTCTGTCCTCATGCCTTCCTTCCCTGATCTTCCCGTGTGGGATGAACTGCTAACAAAGCCAGAGTGAACGCTTCTGAAGTGCAGAGAAAATGTTTATGCACCAAATCCTTTTTGTCTTCCCTCTGTGTCCGTAATGCTATTCAATTTGCCTCAACTTTTCTCGCAGAAATTGGATGATTTTCATTTTGCTCTCGAGTGAGGAGCTTTGGGAACATGCCTGTGTTAATCTCCTCAGGATTTCCTCTGTTTAACCCGTCGCCGTGACACACTGAGGAGGGGATTTCTCCTTCCTCAGTCATGTTGAAATAAATAATCTCACCTGACATAAATGGAATATACTGGAGGAATGCAAAATCATTATTCAACCCTCTACTCATTTATTACCACTAAAGTGAATCATGTTTTTCAAATTTATTCCCCCTCATCCATGACAGTCAAGAGGATTTATTAGAAGTAAAAAAGTCTTTTATGATAAACCTCTCCAGCTGGCTTTACACGTGCAGTATAATGTGGACAGGTTGATGAGCTATG
>JAPZDX010000015.1:15046895-15058514 GCA_029783625.1 Naso annulatus | reverse complement strand
AAAATAAACATTAAGTAACTAAAGCAAGTATTCTAATGTAGCAACATAGATTTTGCAGTCTTACTCCTTTTAAGATTTTGTAGCTAACATATGTGATGCAGACGTCTCATCAGTTTCATCTTAAAGTTATTTCATATGATTTCAACCGAATACAGTTAAATAATTACACCTGCTTTGCTCACAAAATTGAATTCAGACAAACAGAAGCCCTTTTAGACAACCTCACCCAGATGTTTGGGATCTAAAAATCAGATCTGGTGCTTTGACTCTCAAAGGTCACAGCCAAGTTGGGAGGAAATGAAGAAGAGCCACCAGCTCAGGAGAACCTGGAGAGGAAACCAGATGCTTTGATGGAAAAAGTAAAAAGAAAGATGTGAAAGCTTTGAGCTGCACTGGATGACCTCTGAAGTGTCGGCAAAGTATCACCGGCTGTTAACAGGCAGAAAGCAACTACCGGATGGATTGCCATTAAAGTCTCATCTTGCATTCTTGGTCACCACATAAATGCCGCAGAACCCATCATGTCTGACTTTATGTTGTGATTTTGTGGCTTGAGGTCCAGAAACACTGGTTTCTGACCAATAAACATCCTGCAGCCTCACAGTTCTGGACAGGTGTGGTACTTATTCAATGATGTGAGGTGCCATAGATGCTGTTGATCAGAACTGGAGAGTATTACATCACTGGAGGAACAGCATTGAGCAAAACTGACCGTGTTTTTATTCTTCTCCCAGCTGGTTTCAGTAAGGGTTTTGCTCTCCTACTAGTTGGTTCAAACTGTCATGGTTTGCATTTTGAGCTAATTTTTTACCTGTTTTATTTTAGTAATTTTTCTGGTCAAACTTGTGTTCTTACTTCCTGTACTTGTTGCTCTCCCTTCCTCTTAGATCACTTGAGTTTTACCAGTCTCCCTTTTGTTTTCTCTCCCTTGTGTGCAGTCGGTGCCTGTATCAGCTTTCACAGATAAAATTTGTTTCATTCGGTTGGTGTCTTTGCCTTGAGTCCCTTTTTGCATAACTTTGACACAAATGCAAGTGTGTATCATGTGGTAGACATGTCCTGTAGGACTTTGTGTTTGCAGATGGACCTACATGACTGGAGGTAAAGGGGATATAACGCCACTGACCGACAGGACAGGCAACTTTATTTTGAAAAAAAAAAAAAAGAATTTCTGTTTGTTTCAACCTTGATGGAAATATTTGGGATAATTTAAGTACATAACTCAAAAAACATGTGCAACATATGGGGGTCCTTACACTTTTCATGGGGAAATCTAACGGCCCCTTACAAATAAGATAAATGCATTTATGAGTCATATCTCTCTTGAAGTAGTTAAAAAAACAAGCTCCTTTTTTGAAATTAAAATTAGAATAACGAGTTGGAAGTTCGATCCTTGCACAGGAAAGAGAAAAAGAGCAGCTGACCCTACCTCATTACCACAGCTGAGGGGCCCTTGAGCAAGATCCTAACTACCAAATGCTTCATGATTGCTTTTCTGTGATCAGCACTGGGCAGCATCCAGGTGTGAACATGCAACCTGGGTGTGATCAGTTCCTGCAGAACAACTTTCCTGCATAAATAAAGGTTAAAACAGAGGACAGGTTTGTAATTTTCAGCAGTCGCAGTGCAGCACAAAAACAGCTGTGAACTGAGGCCAAAGTAATTGTGTGTAGGTCACATTTAACATAGGCATCCTGTGCTCTTACCTCATTATGTGTATGTCCCTGCTCCTATTTAACATTTCATAATTTTCAATTAATCTTTCCCACGCAGCTCAGCTGACTGCATTCACCTCTCAGACAATTTCTATTAACTCCACGGAGCGGGTCATTGGCTGCTTTTCACAACTTCTGGAGTGAAAACTGCAAAACTTCTACCTCAGCATCGAGCATTAGCTTCCAGGCTGGCCTGAGTGCTGCTGGTGCTCGGTGGTTAATTCCTTTTTTATAAAGATACACGAGAGTCACGCGATGTTTAAAAATTAAGCATCTCTTACAGTTTATATACAGGATCACAATGGGGACTAAAGTTTGTAAAGTTAGTTTTAAGGTGAGCAAATCATCCTTGGTTTTGTTTACAAGATTCAGCAGAAAGCACTGAGAGAAGAAATAGTTTTTTTATTACTTTGGGCAAGTTTGGAAAGTCATGACAGCTTTTTTAGAGACATTCCAATACAGCAAACATCCATCCAACATTTAGCAGAAAGTTGCTGTATTGACTTGAGGATGATTAAGCACCGTGGCAGACGTAATAGACAGAGCATTTGGTTTTGAATGCCTCACTGCCTCCCTGTTCATTTCTTGAGCTGTTTAAAACCCAAACTGCCTCACTCGGCTTTTTCGTAATTAAACAAATATCGTATCTCTTCAAAAACTGCCAATAAACAAATAAACTTGCTAATGAAAATAATATTACATCCCCACCATGAGCCAGTGCTCAAGGGATGAAATATTGTCATTTATATTTCTTCCTGGCTGATTGTTTCGTGCTGGATTGTTGTGACTTTGAATTGCGGAAATACTAGTTTTAAGTTTCTCAACTATATGAAAACAGCACAGGAAATGTTTTACAGGATTTAAGCATCCCACTCATGTTTTGCCTTTTAATTAGAGCTGTTTTTTCACAGGTCTGTTTACAAATGCATCCACTGTTTCCTCTTTGCTTCACATCTCCACCTGGAAAACAGAGCAGTTTTCCAGCGAGTTTCCAAAGAGTTTCCAGTTATAATTTGCTGCTGGCTCAAAACACCTGATTAATCTCTGGAAGCGGCATCGGCCTTGGCAGAACAATGCAAAGTTTGAACCAGCTGAAAGCCACTGCACTCTCGCAGTGGAACAAGCGTTGACAATTATTGATTACATGTGATGGAGTGCTCGTTTGGAAAGGTTGGAGCCATGTTGCCCGACGGGAACTCCAGTCATTTTGTTTGTCTAACAAGCTGTGCAGCCACAAGTTGGTAATTTTTCTTCATTAAAAAGCAAAAATTCTATTTCTGATTTATGTTGAATGCACAGAAGGGTTGCACATATTGCCATAAAACAAGATGCAGGGAGACAATAATTCAGACTTAACACGCATCGCAGGTGACAGTTATTTCCCTCTGGCCATGCATACATGCACTCAGGCTATGTGTGTATGTGTGTGTGTGTGTTGGCGTGTGCGTGCGTGTGTGTTTCAGTGTATGGTGCATGTGTATGTATGCCTTTATCTAAATAGCTCCACGGCTAAGGGACATTTTTGTCAGCTGGTAACTGAGTCATCTGACCTGTGGAATGAATATGACTGTCCGGCTGTTTTATGTAGGACTGTTACACAATGTTTTAGTTTCTCATTGGCTGCGTCGCAGTTATATGTCCGGCGTCTGCATTTCTAGACCAAATACATCATGACAGGTCAATGAGGTCTGTCTCACTTCAAAGGAAGTGAGAAATGCAGCTCTGAATCCTGGTACATCCTCTTTCATCAGTATTATTAGATTTAGCAACTTGGGGAGAACAAAATGTGCCGCAAACACAACTTTGATACCCAATAAGTTGTGGAAAACATGTTTGTTTGCACAAGAAGATCTGGACCAATATCCAGTCCTCTATAATACAATTTTTTTTCAACATATCATAAAAATATTTGTCTGAAGAAGAAATATTAGGGCTACAACATGCATAAAGTTTTACAGCCAATGATGTTTGCACTACGCAGACAGCATAGTTTCCTGCCGCTGCTAAAAATAACATTTTGAATGACAACCCCAGATGTAAAACCCAAAACAACCAACCAAAACAATAGAGGTGTCATGATTCAATCTGACAGACAGAAATGTTGCAGTAACTAGAGTAATGTTTATAACTATTTACCATTATAAGTGCAAAAAATACATAGACCTAACAATATTTGACTTGCTATATACAAGGCACAAACTCTTAATATCAATATAATCCATTTTTGTTTTAAGAAAAGATTTTAGATCAATACAAGTCACACAAGAAGGACAATTTGCTGTTTACCTATTGATGAAGTTGTATTGTAGCAATATAAATCAGTACATCAATACACTGATGCATCGTTAGACCCCTGCAAAAGTAGCTAAAATGCTCCTTGGAGTGTAGAGGAAGTGCTGAGTCAGTCTCTTCAGTGTGCTTTCAAATAAGACCTGCAGTGCATAAAGTAGCGTTTTTTTCATGTGGTACTGGCTTTACTCTACTTTTGCCTTTTTTGGTTTTTTATTATGTTAAAGCACCTGGTCTCTGGTGCCTACTTTTTTGGTACTAACTACGTCGTGGTTCCAATAAAACTTAGCAGGTAATAAAAGGTGACGCAAAACACTGCAGACCACCGATTCAGGAGACGGTACTGTCATGGGTACTATCTTGTAATGGAAAACGACCTCCAGAGAAGTACCTGAAACCAAAGCTGAGCAGAGGAGCTGATACTGTGTACTAGGAAAGCGAGTCCACTCGTCAGTCCTTCCCATTATCTTCCACAGAGAGGAGGTTCAGGATGAAAGATTTCTCCGGCAAATTCACAAAATCACAAGCACTATCAAGTGCCATTACACTTGTTGCAGTTTGTGGCTGGTATTTACATTTTATCATGCATACATACAATTATATATTCACTTAGCTGTTTGAGGGCAGCTTTACAGGGGAAACAGTCGAAATGTTTATCTTTACATGTCAATGAGGAGCCTTTTGAATTCTCATTCATTAATTCTCTGGTTAAATCTCTGTTAGACTCGACTAGCCCAGTCCTTCAGTCTGGCCTTGGCAGGTCAAGTACTTTGATAGAGTGCAGCACCAGAACTCACACGCACGTAATATCCCCAACGGCCAAACTTGACCTGAAAACTCTATCATCAACACATACAATAGAAAACCTTTTCAAAATCCACCACAAACCACTTCTCACCGCCTCCTCTCCTGCTCTTCTCTCACATGCTAATGAAGAGAATTATGGGATTTCAGGGGCATCTAGATCAGACTGCAAAACTTTACCCGATGTTCTCTATCGTCTTGTCAGGCCGCTCCTCTCTGAGAACACCTTTGTCGAGATGCTGTCTCATCCCTGTCGTGTTCCCTCCGCTCTCGCTGTCAGCAGTCTCTGGCTATTAATTGCACGAGGCCCCGGCTTTGGTAATTATGTTGTCAAGTGCAAAGGAGTAGTGAGAGCAAATAATGTGAATAGTACAGCGGTGGCGGGTCGCTCTCTGCAAGGCTGATTCGTCATGATTGCCGGGAAACATCGCAGAGAGAGGAGAAAAAAGCAACCCAGGAAGCAATTGAGCATACAAAGAACATTGTCACCTCATTTGCAATCAGGAAACTGCAGAAAATAAAGAGACTATATTTTTCTCCTTGCCAGAAATAGAGCCACACAAAGACAATGTACTTCCCTTCTTGTTTTGTTTGATAGAATAAAAGGTTTGTATCAAGTTGTCAAGGAAAACTGATAGTACGGGTCTTAATTACGGTGCAGCAACTTGGAGTTTAATTATACAGAGTTTGTTTATCTGTTGTTCTTGAAGAAATTCCACAAAACTTTAATGCTAATTCATCCTGGTGGGTTGTTCTGAATGCAGAGCTTTTGTTGGAGTTTTTGCTCTTGTGCTCGACGCAATGAAATATTTATGTGTTGGACAGAGTTTGGTGCCTTTAGGGAGGAGTTTGCCTACCTGTAAGTGGGTGGCTCAAATCGATCGATGTTTCTCGATCTCCAGGAGAAGCCGAGGAGATGCCACAGAGTCGTATCATGTTAAATAAACTGGCTCAAATCTTTGAGTGGCATTAGGAGCACCCATGCAATCTCTATAAAGTCGAAGGTCTTAATCATCCTTGATAAAGGTTTATTTGATTAAAAACCACTCACACATGACACTGAAAATAAATTCCAGTCCAAAATTTTAACCTCTCAGGTGTCTGTGGAGCAGAGCCTGATTCTCTGCAACCAGCGGAAAGTAAACAGAACTTATAGCTGCTGACGCATCATTTAATGCATTAAACTTCATTGACCGGAACAGGTTTTTAAAAAATACATATAAAAATAAATAAACTTCCTTCCACTGCTCCCAACCTAATATCTTTTCTCATCTACTGCAACCTCTTTTGGGATTCTGAGGCTGTTTGTGCTGTACTCAGTGCTGATAACGCCTTCGGATTTAATAAATATTCTTTATGTGATTTATTTTATATATTGTGGTGAAGTTTTATCAGCACAAAGCAAACCTCAGCCGGGTAATGCAGGATTACGGGGCCAGTTTTGCCTGTTTTTGCCCTGGAGCCTGTCACTTTCTCTGAAAGGCTGCGAGGGATGATGGTGGAGCTGGAGGGGAGGCAGCGAGGAGGATGGTGTTTGTTTGCTGTGTGAGAAGTGATCAATGGGAGCCTTGGCTTGCCAGCGAACTGCCAGGGTCAGTATTCCCCTGAGCACTGAGGAGTATCAGCAGAGACATAAAAAAAAAAAAAATCCATACAACCCCCACTGGTGGCCTCATTCTCTTGATGCACAAACATACACGCTCGCATGAAGTCACAGAAAATTCTGTGTAAGGTTGCAAATCCGTCGCCTGTGGCCCGAGTGCACACATGCAGATGAGGAGTGACTGTGCAGCTGCGGTGGGTTGTCTGTGCCTGGTTGCCGGGGTCAGAACAGTCACAGCCAGAGGGGCCCAGGACGCAACCTGTGGGGACGGACCAGGAGGCGAGACAGCAGAGGACAAATAATAAACAAATAGACACACTTGAGCAGCGCGGCCAAACCGACATAAAGACCCCACATAACCCACGATTAAACATAGAGGCAAAATCCTGACGTGCAAGCGCATCTGCATGGTATTCCGGACTGTATCCACTGTGATATGCTCCAGGCTGGGTCGTTGCCAGAGTCACTACATCTGTGATTATCACTGACAAACTGACCTTGACGCTACAAGAGAGAAACCTCGCATCCAAACACCAAGAGGACGGTTGAGGAAAACTGACAGAAAATGAAAGGAGACAAATAAGGTAAAAGGAAAGGGAAGGGCTCAGGGAGTCAGAGCGAGAGAAAGCGAATCGCAGAGACATAATGGAATAAGTTATGAGCAGGCATGATGGACAGATAGGGAGCAAGGGGAGATAAATAACAGAAATGACTGCTGAGGCAGTGAGACACATTTAGGTCGGCGCTTTTTCTCAGTTTGGGTTCGTGAGCAAAGTTGGGCCACGGAAGGATTAAATTTAACCCAAAAGATTTTTTTTAATTGATTTTGATTGAAGGAATATCAGCATTTATGTGTAAAGTGTCTTTCTTTTGTGTGTTCCCATTTCCTCTCCAAGTCCTTGTATTGCAGAGGAGGGACCAGGTCATTGTTTTGCAAGTCACAAGCAAGTCTCAGATCTTTTCGCTCAAATCCTAAGATAAGTCCAAAATCCTAAACTTTAAGTTCTGAGACCTTAAAAAGTCATAATGGACTCTTTACCTAATTTAAAGGCATATGACAACTTTTTTCTTTTCTTTTTTGTTATTTGCCTTCCTCCAGACAAGAAGATAGATACTATTCTTTTGTTTGTGCATGCAGTAACAAGGAAGAGACAGGCAGAGCTAATTAGCTTAGCTCAAATACTAGTAGTCAATTGGAAGTGCTAGCCTGCCTCCGCCCAAAGTCATCAGATAAACTTTCCAACAAATCTAAACGGTCCTGTGTGCTTGTTGTGACTGTTCATTTATCATGTTATGTTATTTTTGAACTCAGATCAGCGCTTTATGTAATTTTATAATTACATGTGTTTACTGTTGTTATCCGGTCTTTAAGTCGTGACGTAACGTCCTTTCAAAATACCATATCTGTGTCCAAGCCCCTTATTTTCAATGTGCTGCAGTGCTGTGTCCTGTGTAGTTTAAACAGTTCTGAGTAAAAACAGAATGATCTAACTTTCATTCTGTCACTTTCCCAGTGATGAGAAACACAAGAGAACATGGCTGCAGTTAATGAAATACATTAGGTGAATGAACAAAAAGTTACTTAATCAACTGCAGCCATGTTCTCTTGTGTTTCTCATTATTAGGAAAGTGGCAGAATGAAAGTTTGATCGTTATTTTTTCACTCAGTTCTGTTTAAACTACACAGGACACATTGCTGCAGCATATTGACAAGAAGGGGTTTGCACTTGGATATTTTGAAAAGGTGTTATGTCAGACTTAAAGACCCAATACTGATTACTGGTGTGCATGTGCCTTGTGGTTTTGCTTATATGTATTTGATTCTAAAATTACATAAATTGCTAATCTGAGTCTAAAAATAGCATAAAGTGGTAAATGAACAAGTCACAACAAGCACACAGGGCTGTTTAGAGTTGTTTGAAAGTTTATCTGATAATTTAGGTGGAGGCAGGCTAGCACCTCCTATTGACTAACAGTATTTGAGCTAAGCTAATTAGCTGTGTGCAAGCTCTGCCCGTCTCTTCCTGTTACTGCACACACAGTCAAAAGAACGGCCTATCTCCCATCTATCTTCTTGTGTAGAACTCGAGAGGGAGGAAAATATCAAAAAGAAAAAAAGTTGGTGTATCGCAGCAGAGGCTTGTCTTAATGTTGTTTTTGTGCAACTTCAAATCAAATATTTTCCATTCTGCCATTTCTTTTTTGTTGCACAGTTTTTGTGAGCAAACGAAAGTATTAATTGGATGCTGTTGGCTTTGGATCTGTGAAATTAAGTTTCACCTTGGCATTAACATAAGTTTAATAGGAACTGAGTTGGTTCAAAGGGTACTCTTCACATAACATATCTTTTTAACTTCTGGGCTTGGCAGACGATGTCAAGTGCTTTTAAGGCTCAAGTGCAAGTCATTACATCAAGTTAAAGTTCAAGACAAGATGCAAATCTTTTCTGTCATTTCTTACGTCTTAAGTCCATAAATTTGTGACTTGAGTTTAAGTTATAGGAGTGAAGTCCACCCTCTGCAGTATTGTAAGATAAGCTTAATGAAATGCTGAAGGGGAAAGTAAGAAGGAAGCTTATGCTCCATCAGGTCAGATCATCAGAGGACAAAAAAGGTGTGTTTTGAAGAGATAGGAAGGAAACATGTGGAGGCAACAGACTCTCAGACTACTTTTTAAGAGGCAGAAAGTGCACATGAGGACACCCTAATCTCCAGCATTTTATCCTTCCTTCCTATCACTTTGCTGATCTGGCAGAGAATCAATAAAAAAAAGCCAAAATATTACAGTAGCCTTTGTAATTATACCCAAAAAACAAGAGTGGTAGACGCATGGCATCACATCTGTTGAACTGCTGCAGCTTTGTAAAGTCGACTTACATCCTGTGCCAGTGGGGAAGCATCAAGAACAAAGAACTAGTTCAACACTTTGGGAAAGTAGGCTTTTTCACTTTCTTGCCGAGAGTTAGATAAGAAGATTGGTAACACTGTCATATCTATACATTAAATGTGAAGCTACAGCAGGGCTCTGTCCAGAGATCTGTCAGCATATCATTGACTGGCAAACCAGAACTCCAGGAAGTCACTGCTCCCGGACAAGAAGTAGTCCCACACAAACCCCAGCAATTATTATTTTTGTACAGATTAATTATATAGATATTATGAAATGATTTATGAGGCATAGAAATAATTGCATGTAGATTTTTTTTACCATTAGACAGAGCTGCTAATATATCCAAGACGACATCCAGGTGATATATTTTATATTTTCAAGGCATTTATGTTGTTGCAATTGATGGCAATAATAATATTTGTTTAAAATATGGGAATTTAGTTCAAAAATTATTTTCTTTCCTTGAGTGTCTATGCTTGCCCAGTTGTCAGTTTAAAAAATTCTGAAAATTTCTGTTAAAAGATGTCCCTTCAACTCCACCGCTGGAGAGATTATCGACAAAGACTGATCCCTTTGGATGCAAAAAGCAAATGCTGCTCTTCTTTTTCCACATATTCTTTTGTCCAAAAACAGAGTCCCATCAAATATTCTGTTCCCACAACCGCCAGGGCAGTACAGCAGCTTAGTAGTTAGTACTGTTGCCTCACAGCAAGAAAGTCATGGGTTCGAACCCAGGTCCACTCATCTGACATCAGCAGGGTCCTGGGTTCAACACTTGGCTGGGGAAGGACCTTTCTGCAGAAGTTTGCATGTTCCTGTGTCTGCATTGGTTTTCTCCCGCTATCAGAACATGCACATTAGGTACATTAGTTTAGGTGGGCCCAATGTGGCGGCGCGCTCAGTCGCAGCAGCTCAGGACTAACCCTCCATTCTAACCTCCAAATTTCATTGTACAATTCATTGATTAAATACAGTAAAACTGCTTTAGCTTTGCCAGGGTAAACTCTCTAAACTTAGTAATTCACTGATTAAAACTGTGTGACTAAAGATGACACAGATGACACTGTGGCTTTCTCCATTAAGTGGTCCCAGTTTTACCCGCACAGGCCAACAAAAAAAACAACAACAAAAAAAAAAATTACAAAGCGAATCGAGACTTAACTTTTGGACTTAACATTGGAGCAATAGCTGAGTAGGGGGGCAGATCCCAGGCCATTTGCTGTCACTGACAGGTCCTGATGATGTGAGGGAACAAGCACAGCAAGCAGACTGTGTCTGCTCCAGAGGAAAAGCCTTGATGGAGGAAGCTGCCTTTACAGTGGTTTAGCTAATGAGACGAATGAATGAGACCGCAAAGGAGACGAAAGGATAATATTCACAGTAAACAACCAGAAAAGATAAAACAGAGGAATTACTTTTGGACACAAAACTATGACGAACTAATAACCAGCAGTCTGTATGTCTGTTTTACATATGTATTCCTCCATATGTACTCACGTCTCGAGTATGCATGCGTAAGTGTCTTTGCTCATTCTTATAAATCTCAGTGTGAATGTTCTGTGTTTGTGCTTTGATGAGGGCTTAAGCTTTGAAATGCAAAAATGTAGATTTTAATTGTATAATCCAGACTTTGTGAGCTGGGGATATTGCAGGAGAGCCGGCGACAGATCTGATCTAACAAGGCACTTTGCTCCGCGGTAGACAGCTTTGAGAGGATTGGGAGGAAGGAGAAGTGTGAGATTTTAACAAGGAAGAGATTTGGATTTGGTTGGCTTTGTGACTGCCTGACAGTCACAAAGACGCACGCACAATAAAGAGAGAAAGGCAGGTTCAAGCTGAGCTCCCTCCCTCCAGATGTTGTTTTGAAACCACATACAGAAATTCAAAGCTTCAACATTGTCAGTGGCTGAAAAGACGAAGCCCGAATGCAGTCACAAGCTGAGAGATGAAATGTATTTGAAAGACGGTTTTCTCATTCACAGCTGTTCACTGCATCGTGCATGCACACCCCTCTTTTTGTTGTTTATGGTTTATGACAAAGTTGGGCCACAATTGTTAAGCTGACAGAAATCTGCCTTGTTTGATATGTTTTAAATGACACATTACTTTAATCAATCATACTGGCTATATCACACGGGGAATATCCTGACAGTGATTGTCAGGATATTCTGTAATTGTCCTATCCTGACAGCAGTTCTGTTTGCCTGCACATATGTGGCTACAAATTGACGCTTGATTTCTCTTTCTCTTTAATCTTCACCTCTGACAACAAGTTAATTAAGTACAGTTTTGTTCAGAAATTGTAATACTGTTGTGGTA
>JAPZDX010000015.1:15020411-15041614 GCA_029783625.1 Naso annulatus | reverse complement strand
TGCAGGTTCAGCTTCACAAACACAACAGTTAGCAAGCTAAATAATTTTAATAGTTTGTTTGCTCACCAATATCATTGATATTCCCATCCAGCAATGATGATCTCTGACAGTCATCATGCAGCACATGGCTAATTTGCATATAAGCTACTGAAGGTTTCTGAGCACAGAGTGCTCAATCAAATATAGGCCTATGTCACAGTATTTTTTGTTGATTTGAATTGCTGCAATACTAATGAACAAACGTTTGCATATAGCAAGTATATTTTTCCACTCTCATGATGATAAAAGTATTGAAATCTTGAAAAATATCCCTTAAAGGTACATTTAGAACTGACAATTTAAAAAGGTGCAATTAATTTGCGAGTAATCAGTTTAAAATGCTGCCGTGAATCATTGCATCTACAGTTAAACTAGTTAAGTCAAAACATGGCTCTATTCACATGTGAACGAGGATGCACAGTTGGCGTGCCTTCAAAGTGGACAGTCCACGTGGTCACAAAGTCTGGGGTCCACGCAGACCCTTGCGGACCCTCACAGACCCTCACGGACATTGGTGAATGATGATTTTTACGTCACGCACACCGGAGTGAACTCTTGCGGACACATAGATGTGGAAAGCATGAATTGGCCTTAAAGCTAAAACAGCCTGCGTCAGACGGTGGATGAACTGAGAGACTACTTAAAGGGCCAGCATAAGAAAAACAAAGGTTGTTTTGTGAATATTGCAAGCTGCTTTAGTTGAGGTGAAAATGAGCATAATACGTCTCCTTTATGTGAATGTGATCCTCCAAAACTTCATTTTTACCACCATTCTGTTTTGTTTTATTTTCACCTTATTTCAACCTTTATTATTAAGCAAAAATAAACTCTCATTTACCGTGAAAGCCTGACGAGGGCAAAAAGCTTTTCAGCAGCAGCTTTGTTTGGGGATTAAAAATAATTAAAATTTGGAACTCCTAACCCCTTGAAGGTTCACTTGGTTTTACACACAGTGTATAAACAGTGGAAGTGAACAGCAATATAGTATTAATATACATACTGCTCAGTTCATAGCTGGAGGCTGTTCTCGAAGAAGCAAGTGTGTTTTACATCCAGCACATGCAGTCACCAGCTGTGGCCTCCAGGCTTCAGTTCCTGCAATCTGTCAGAAGCGATATTCGATGTGTTATAACATGACTTTAACTTTGAGCCATCGCTCAATACACTTCCCGTGAGTCACAATCCCTCAGCTGGAAACGAGCACAGAACATCAGCATCGCACATCTCAGCATTTTCTGTATGTGCACAATCAGGTCAGATGTTTACCTTTTATCCTGAGTCACAGTTTTGCAAAACTGCAGCTGCAGACTTTTTGTGCGACGGCAATTTGACTCTTAAGCGAGCCCTCGTGCAAGTTCAGATGTACAGTGTGAATGTTCATATTTGAGGCATTTCAGTGATTTACAGCATAGCAGCAATTAAACCAAAGGACGCTTTGAGGGTCTCCACCTGGTTTGAACCCAAACAACCCTTTGATCTCTGTTAAATGGCTGCATTCATATTGTCAGACGTTATCTGAATAGATTTCAGTTATTTCTGAATTCATGCAGCATCACCAAAAGAGTTGGGGTGCAGCAGCCATCACTTTGGGGATCTTTGATAAGTTGGGTCTTTGTGCGTCTCTCAGGATGGGATGTGTGTCGTAACACTGCCCCCTCATGGTCATGACCGAAAAAGCATTTACAGCTCATCTGTGTGCTTATAACCCCACACTTTCAGGGGTCAGTAGGATTTTTCTTGTCTTGCAGTTGTTGTAGCTGCAGAAATACACACGACGTGCAGGAAAAATCTTTTTTTTGCCTTCAGAATGCCTTCTGCCTTCACTTGATGTGTTAGTCTTGTGGATCCCATGCAGACATGAATCATGCTTATCCACTGTTCCTCCAGCTTCCTTATTCATGTAAATATATTTTATGTTATGTAGAAATGTATCATTACTGCCCATTTGCTGCAAGTAAATATTCAACATAATGTATGGCAGCAATAATTTCAATTGCACCATGTGGATTAATCAAACCTTTGTATGCCACTAGATTAACTAGATTATATTTTATGTCTCCAAATCAAGCAGGCAGGGGTTTTTTCCTCTGCTGCATAGTAAAACTCCACCAGCCCTGCTCCTCGCTTTATTTACTAGCTTTGTATTTTTAGAGCACATTAATGCCAAGTTGATGGCAACTTTTTTTTCACATAGAGACATCATATCACTCTAAAGTATCCAGATAAACCTTGGAGTTATTGCTCCCACATGTCCTCTCAACATTTTTATCGGCGCTGGAATGACATGGGAGCTCCGTCCTCGTCTCTTGCTGCCACTTATGATTTCATTTTGTCACTTCAAATGCTGGTGGGAGCAACAACAGGGAATATTTTGCTGAAAAAATATGGCTCACCATTCAAAACGCAGCAGATAACTGCGCAGATGGTACCAGACTTCATTGTTTATTCAAACAGCGGCACTGATAAGAAGTGGGGGACTCTTATCGGCATTACATTGTTTGAATAAACATTTAAGTTTATTATCTGTAGCCTCTATTTGAATAATTAATTGTTGCCCTCTAATCTACTGATTAAGCATAAGTGTCTTACATTTTAATTCCTTTTACGCAAGGCCATTACTGGAATATTAACTGTGTTTTACTTCAGCAGATGCAGCGCTGGGGGCTGAGCCAAGAAAGCAAACCATCTGAAATCCACAGCACCTACACAGTCTATGAGATGCTTTGGCAGCAGAACAGGGACAGTGTGTTTATTGCACATATTCTGTTACAACAAAGAGCAGAAGAGGCGGCAGATGAGAGAGTAAAGACACGAAAAGAGTCTTTTCAGCTTTGAATCAAGAGGTCCTCACGTCGTTGTTGATCTTGACTATCAAAACATAGCTGTTTGTCTCCTTCGGTCTCAGCTGTTGTTGTTTCATTGTTGTCTTGTCGTTGTTGATACCTGCAATCAAACAGCACTTTTAAAGCAGAGACTGTTCTTTTTGATGTAGAATTTCAGTTAATTAACCCAGCATTCAAGTCCAGGGACATGAAAATGTAAAAAGCTTTGTGCAGGACGGAGAAAGATAATTTTCATTTTTTCAGAGAATACATTCAGTGAAAGAAAACTATTACAACTTTTTAACTTTTTAAAATCTGGTAGAATCTTGATTGTTTTACGACAAAAATGCACTCACAAAGTTATGCAGACTTTCATTATTTAGTTTGGCCCAAGTCCCATGGGGATTTCTTAACTGTTCTGCAGCCAGAGGGCGATCAAGATGTTTTGGCCTCACTTTTGAGAAGTCCATCCTTTTTTTATTTCAATAGTCTGAACCAAAGTGGTAAGCTACACACTCGACTGTGCCAACAGTGGGCCATAGTAAGCCAAACTTATTTGGACTAAAACAGGGTGGAGGCTAAAATTAGGACCAAAATCGTCCAATGTAAACATCAATCACCGTTTACAACCCGACTTGCTCAGTTTAGGCAGTTACCATACTTGCCAAGTTTTCTGCTTACAGTTTGTAATGAGACACTTGGGATGCAGTCACTCTCTGTTTTACCTGCTAGTATAAAGGCTGATTATCTGGCAAGCTGTCGGCTTGCTTACGACCTTACAGCTCTTTTCTCGCTCCGTCTGACTTCAGTGTTGCAGCCTGGCTGCCACAAAAACAAATGTCTACTTTAGGTTTCTGCAAACTACAGATACGTAAAATTTGTCCATGTCACATGTAAGTCTTCACATTTTGGCAGTTTATATCAAAGTGACTTAGTTATGATTAAAAGAGGGTATATATGACCAGAATTTTGTCACCAGGAAGTACAAGTGCAGTGTGAGTTGAAAATCTGTATCTAAGCAGGAGGTTCAGTAGTTTCGAATTTTAACAACCATCACGACATTAACATGTATTCGTAGCAACCTAAACCTAAACTAAAGTTTTTAAGGAGATGATGGGAGAATTTCTGTGTTTCTAGTGACGAAATTAGGTGTTTTCAAGGCGACACTGAAGGAAATCCCAGCCTGTTTTGTGGCAACATAGACCTGGTGCTTTCAAGGAGATTATGGGAGATTGCCCGGTGAGAAAACCAGGTATGTTAAGCCAAACATGATCATTTACTAACCTTAACCAAGTGTTGTTTTAGCCAAAATCTAAACTAATCTTTGTCACAGAAATGTGAAAGTTTCAGCATAAAAGACATCAAGAAATGCAAACTTTTAGCGTGGTTTGCAGAAATGTGTAATGCCAACATTAATTTCTGGTGATTGTTTGTATGTTATTTTCAGAGGTGACGGAAAAAAAATGGCCAAAATAAAGCAGGAACACAAGTAGAAAAAAATTTGAATAACTTGTTCAGCTAAAGGATTTGTGATCAAGTTAGAACACTTTTCTATAGAGGTCATCCCTCTCCTGCAGGTTTGGTCATGGCTCATGGGAGTACAATATTCTCAGCCCATCAATGGACAGGTCAATCAGCCGCTCATCCAGTTAGCCAGTCACCTGGTCATCCAGCCGGCTGGAGAGTCATTCTGTAACTGAACCAGTCCACCAATCAAGCAGTCAGCCAGCAGGAGAGAAAAGTCCAGCCAAGACGGCAGGCGCTGCCCAAATCCTGATGGTTTCCAGATGAGAGCCCAGACTGCCTGGCCTGAGCGGAGAACACACACACAGAAAAAAAGGAGAGGAAGAGGAGGGAGAGAGGGAGAGAGGGAGGGATTGATGGAGGGAGGCGACAGAGAAGTGAACACAGTCAATGAAGGAATGATCCTACATATGAAAGCTGTGGATGTGAAAAGCCAAAACTCAACAGTCTGAGAATTTTCCTCCACCGCCGTGATGTTTGTTTGTGTGTGAGTAGATCTGTGTCTGAGGATAACCATCATGGCGCAGTGGTGGGCTCCGCTCATCATCGCTTACCTGTCCATCCACCTGGCAGCCACTCAGCATCACAGAAAAGGTAAGAGGCTGTGCAGACTCACCTGCTCCATGCGAACATTATATAACCTTTTCATAGACAGCAATGTCAACATCTGGAAAAAAGCTGATTTAAATTATCAATCAATATGAATTGCAATGACGTGCATCCTCTGCTAAAAGACACAAAACTGTTAGGAAACTGGGGTAAAAAATTCCCAATAGTTCAATCGTAGTTTGCTTCTGTATGCATGCGCGTGCGTGTGTGTGTCTGGTTTCGGTGTAAGAATGTGTTTATCTTCCAAAAATAGCAGGATTATTGCAACATGCAGGACATCAACATCCATTTCCAGTGAAAAGTCACTGGCCTGTTGTTACTGGATCCACTCATGAGGGACATTCCTTTCTCCAGACTCACATAACTGAGAATCTATGAATAAATCACATGATGCTCACTAGGATGAAAACTGTTATATAATTTTGTTTTTTCAAAATTCATTTAAAAACATATGTCCCAGAGTTTTACTACAGATGTTTTCTCTCTTTGCCAGAAATCAAATTTGTATGTACATTTGTATAGAGAGTGCAATCAAAATAATGTAGAGCGCAACTAGAAAAGCATGTTTGTTTGTTTGTTGTTGTTGTTGTTTTAGGTTAGAAATTGGAAATATGTGAGCATCACATCATCACCAGTGTCCCCAGAATTCCAAATACTTCCCTGACGTTATAAAGAGACTTTCCTGCAGCTCAGCCTCCTCACTGATTCGTCTCACAGTGGGAATATTGTGTGAAGTGTTTACATTTCAAACTAGATTTTGTATCAGTTGCTGGAAAAGTAAAGCTTGTTTGGATTAAAACAACATTTGGAGGTGGACAGAAATGCTAAACAGAAGATGAGCCACTATGGAACAGATTTTGCTCCCTCTCGCGTCCTTTTCACCCTCTTTTACAATAAGAAAGAAGCAACCAGACGTCCATTTTGCTGCTTCTTTGTTTTTGTTTTTGTTTTTGTTTTTTTCCCTCTTTCTCTTTCTCTCGCATCAAGACATCCCCCCAGCCAGGAATACCATTTAACCCTGCTAATTAATGGATCTTTGTTGTTCCCTCATCTCCTTGCAAGCAGTTAGCAGGAGATTACAAGTTCCCTGCCTGTGTATAATGAAACTGGGGGAAGCCTGCCCGTCCAAACACTGAAGGAAGAGGAGGAGGCGGTATGAGGGATGATCAGGCTTAGAGCTGCAAGAAAAGCTCAGATTTTGTAAGGAGAAACATCCACGGTTGATATTTAACCTGAGAGAGAAAAAGACAGCTGAAAATATTGTTTTTACAATGATCCAATATGACTAAACTAACACGCAACAGACATATTGTGATACTGTCAACGTACGAATCTCCAGGTGCGCAGGTCATCACCTGACCTGCACACCTGTTCCCAATCTCCTCGTCAGTTCCTCAGTCTGTAGCTGTGTTCGAAACCTTTCATTAATCATGGAATTAGTGCACTACATAGTGTGTTCACCATTTTGCAGTAGTGCACCATAAAATACTTACAATTCACAGCAAATTTGTGATAGACATCCTGAATAGCAGGTCAATGGGCAAACGTGGGCGTCATATGCCTTTAACAAGGAAGAAGGGAGAGTACCCTGTTGAGTCATGGCGTGTTGGGTTGTATGCATGGACAATCTGAGGGAGGTGCCGTTCTTTCTTTTCATCACCTAGAGTCTGCAGCATCTGCAACACTGTATGGTTAAACCGTTCAGCTGGGTTACTCTGACCATACTAAGGGGTTAGATGTACACTTTACTAACTAATTCCATCGTGCAATGTGCTTGTGTATCTCCAAAGGGGAAGAAAGTAGCAAGAAAGCCATCAGGGTTTGCTTACAAGTTAGCATGTTAGCTAATAGATGTTGGTCTGCAAATTTACCGAAGGTGTCTTATTAGATGCCTGAGGCCCCCGTCTGTGCCTAAAAGCAAAAGCTTCACTAAAAGCAGCAAAACATTTAGAAGACTTATATTCTAACAGCTTTAGCCGCAGATAGCTAGGTCTAAATTTGTCATTAGCTCGCGAGCAAACTAGTGTTAGCTCGTGAGTTTGTGAACTAAATTGACTGTGAGCTATAGGTTGTGATCAGGACACAGGGCCATAGTTGGAAAAAAAAAATGAACTTCCACATTATTGGAATTTCTTCAACTTATTTGGTATTCAACACTGAAAAAATTAACATGCAACATCAGCACAACCTTCATACATATAAATGCTGTTCTCATGAGTGTTGCTTTGTTCACGTGATGCTGGGTGCACCCGCTTGCGTCGCACAAATATCCAGCACATCTGATGATGCAATGATATTTTGATATGTTTAGTGTAGTGTCTGAAATCTAGCTTGGTCAGTTTGATAATTAACACTATATAGGGAACAGTGAGTAGTTTCAAACACAGCTTATATTTGTGACCCTTCCCCTTATATCCCTGTCAGATGAACCTTCTTCTGTTTTGCCGTCTGTCTGTGGCCTTTCTTATTATTATTTTTTGCCTTTCTTGCCCTTTCGTTCTACTTTATGCCAACCTTGTTTTTGACCCTCGACAATGCAAACTTGGCTTTAGCTTACCTGAGTCTTGCTTTGGAGTGCTCTACCCCTTATACTCAGCTGCTACATAAGTGCAGCATGTAATTGATCATCTTTTCCATGCAGGATTTTTTTCATTTGTTGCTTTAAATTCTAAGACGATAGACCTGTATCTACAACATTGCTGCACAAACCATGGGAGCATCCAACTTTAACATTTATATTCTTTACTGCTGTTTCCATTGCAGGGAATGTAAAGCACACACATTCCTGCATGCCAAAGAACTAGAGCGTTACAGCAAACAGTGGCAGAGAGAAGTTGAAAACTTCGGTGTAAATCACAGATCATTAATTTTAAATGTAAATCAGCATTGAGTTTTGGCTCCAAGCTGTATTTTTCCTGGAGCTTCTCCATCCTTTAGTAACATAACCTTCGTTCCAGCGAGCATGCTTTCCCCTGGGTGTTGCTTTGTAAGCTGAAGTGTCTCTTCAGTACCTGATGTGACTGCACAGGCAGCCGATGGTGCATTTAGGAGCCCATCAGTGAGGAGTGTGAATCTTCACCTATAATTATGCACTCAAATCTGCATGTCTTGGATACTGATGGTGTTTGGTGTTAGGACACCTAAATTAGACATTTTTAAGTTTTATGTTCAGTCTTTTCAAATTAGTTAGATGAATATTATAATGCCACTCTTTTGTCTGTTCGATAGGCTAAATATGACGCAGGAGATGGTTAGCGTAGTAGTTTAGCATAAAGATGTGCAGAATAAAAGTTCCTCTTGTAAAATGTTAATAAATCATTTCATATTTTGCTGAATAGTATGTTCGAGCACGTTTAATTTTCTATGATTGATTGTGTGAAAATGAAGCTACAGCCATCAGTTAGTTAGGTTAGCTGAAAGCCTGGACATAGAGGGGAAAAGCTAGCATGACTTTGTCCAAAGGTAACATAATTTACCTACAGTCCCTTCAGTTTGTTTGTTGACAAGCTCCTTTTTGTTTACCATGTAAATTAAAGTTTAAAAGCAACACACTGTTGTGTTTTCACATGAAAGCAATGCTAAAATGTAGGCCATGTCCAAACAATTAGCAAAAAGGGCAGCATGTGTTTTTTTTTCCCATTTTTACACCTTTTATTTCTTTTCTTCTGTTTCCTTTCTTTAAATGCCTAAAAATCATTAATTAGTAAGCTTTAGAGGAGTTAGTTCCTGGATTTTGTTAGTTTGGACATAGCAGGTTAACTGTACCACAGTTTCTAGTTTTAGTGCTAAGCTAAGCTAAGGTAACTGCTGCTAGCTCTACCTAAGCTTTTTATTTAACATAGCCTGAAGAACTGAGTGAGGTGTCTGTCTACTCATCTAACCTTTGTCAAGAAAGCAAATATCTTCTCAAATGAAACATTAAAGACTGAAGAAGAAATTTTCAGACTTTTTTGGAGGTAAAAAGGTGACGATGGGATTGCTCTGAACTTTGGAGTCTTGACCTTAGTATTTTCTCATTCCTTTAGGTTACAGCCCTGTTAGTTGGGGCAGATTTAAAGGGGAAAAGTTTTGAGATTATATGTTGAGGATTGCACAATTCTGCCGAATTTTGTGAGTTTTATTATTCTCACACTGCAACACAGAGCCACAGAGTTTCTTTACATGCTGAATGGTGGCTGGATTGTGAAAACAAAGCTGCTGTGACTGGCAGCCACCCAAGCAGGACGCAGGTACATGGGGAGATCAGCCAGGGCCTGTGGCTTTGGCTGGCCTAACAATTGCTTTAAAGCTAAATGCATCTGGTCAGCGAGGCCGTGGGCAGCAGGGCTGATCATTACTGCAGAACTGGTGGGGCAGTGCACCGTAGGTGCCGCTGTAGGGAAGATGACATTGGATGGGATTTCAGATGAAGCCCAATATTTTACAAGGTACACCTCATTAAGATCTGTGTGTGTGTTCTGGCTTACATGCTAGGACAAGCATTAGATTGCAGTAATGTAAAACAGGGGATAGAAGGGAGTGAGATGTCTGGAGATGCTCTAAGGAAGCTTTATTATGCGATGAATCCTCTTGAAACTCAAATCAACTCCGCTTTTCATTGCCATCTCCTGGAGCAGTGTCATCAAATTGGTCTTGGAGTTGCACAAAATAGAGGGTGATAATAAAAACACATTTAAAGAGTCTGGGCAGCAGTATGCAAGAGGAAAAACTGGATGAGATAACTCTGTGTGAGCCCTCCGATTTCCTTTCTCATCGGTTTTACTCAAGTCTTATTTAGACTTGACCTCCTTCCATAACCAGTGGGGTATATCTGCTTTCTATAGTGCTGTTATGCACAAAATGAGAACGCAAATATAGGGTTGCGATCGAGCTGCTTCATGAATCATTCCTTGGACATAGATATGTCCTTATGATCTGATTAAGAATTTAGGGAATTTAGACTTTAACATCATCTTGCATCTCAAGTCAGTGAACTGAAAGATGATTCTTTGAGTAGATAAAAGCAAAAAACTAACTTTCCTTTGTTAGGTATTTTTGAAGTTTCCAGCGAATCCTCACACAAAAAGAAAAACTGAATTTTAATTAGAGACAATGCCGCTAGATTACATGAATAATGTGAATTGTGTGATAAGTATAAATCCTTTGAAGGAACAGCAACTAAATTTCAAAGATAATTATTAGATAGCACAATTCAAATTTAATTAAAATAAGATGTAGTAAGTATTAAAAGAAAGATGTGTGTACTTTTATTTTAAAAAAATCTTTTGTAGTTGATCGAGTGGTACTGGACAGATTAAAGCTGCACTGATGAAACAAAGGATTAAATAATTTTGTGTTAAAGGTGTGACGAGTCTTTAGAATTCTGCAGTTCTCCTCAACCTAATAAAACTTTTACTGACACTTGGGCTGTATTGACAGTGCATGGCTCAAGTGGCCCAATTCCGATTTTTTCCTCGCCTGTGACACAGATCAGATTTGTACTATGTATGTGTAGGCAGTAAAAAGCACATGGAGTCTGATGTTTTCATATCCAATTCAAGCCTCATTCATATGTGGAATATGTGTCATTTGGGCTGTGATCTCGGCAGACAGATCGGATTTTCCCTGTCGATGCAAGTCCGTGTCACTGAAAATGTGACAGGTCTGTATTTTACTGAGAAAAACGCCGTGCAAAAGATTCTATGAGCTCTATGCTGAAAATATAATCAAAATAGTGAAAGTTCAACCCAGGACGAGGGCTTAAAAGACAGCTGATAATCATTACCAAAGGTAATGTTAATTAAAGTCATTGGTCTTTTTAGTCTTGAGGGCAAACAGACAGCACATCCAAATTACAGGGTTTGTACAAAAACAGTTCTGTTTGCAAGAAGGTTTCAGTGATGAGAACGCGGTTTATTAAGGTTGCCACGGGGACGAAATCTTCCTGACGACTCGTGACAACTTCAGTAGACTAATCTCCTCACCGCACAGTGTTAAGTCACTGGTAATGCAACTGAACATTTCGTACAGCTGCAGCTTAACATTAAAAGCATTTGACTGGCGAAACGTGAGTTTACTTTTATTTTGAAGTTGGCTAATCACAGGAAATAATTAGCATAGCTAATACAGCGTTTAGTTAGCGTAGCTAACGTACTGCAATTGATGATTAAATACAAGTTTTCTGAGCAAAACAACAATCATTTTCAGCATTTGTTAACGGTGATCAATTTTAAATATGTCTGAAACTTGTTTTAGGCTGTCTGTGAAAGTAATGAAACAACAAGGAGCTGATGAAAAGCTGCTCAAATGTTTACCAAATGTAAACAAAGATATCAGATTTGAGTCACTTTTACAAGTAGATGTAAGCAGTGGATCAAAAAAAATCAGATATAGATAACAAATCGCAATTGGTAATCAAGACAAGGTGGCGTAAATGGCCTACAACCTAAATATCTTACTATAGCACCAGCACATCTGACCAAAACAAATGTGCAAATTTAGTTAAGTTCAGAAAAACAAGAGAGCAACATCTAAACTGCTCACATAATCCATGGCAAACTATCATACTATGCAGTGATGAACAAATATGAATCAAGATTCTGGTACTCATAATCATAATATGTTACTGTTGTGTTAACAGCTTGTTCTGCTGCCCCCAAGTGGCCAAGCGTTAGAGGTACAAGAGTCAGACAGAACCAGTCGAGCTGGCTCCCCCTTTTTCTAGTGCGCTAAGCTACAAAGCGCCTGCTAGCTGTAGCTTCATTTGAGCAGAGTCGTATCAATCTTCTCACCTCATTCTTGGCAAGAAAGTGAATAAGCATATTTTTTCGTAGTGTTAAACAGTTTTTCAGTAATGCTGCTGTTAAGATAAACCCTGAGACACAACAACTATTAGGTTTGGATTTCTAGTATGCATGTGTTATATGATGTGATCTGTTGTGCTTTTGTCTGCAACATAAATTTATTATTTTATTGTGCTGTTTGTGCTGCATTTTGTGTCGGCCTGAACAAGAACTGCAGATTGAAATTAGCAAACCGCTTTAATCTGGTAGGAGGCATCTTTCCCCTCTGAGATCGGTTCACTTTTGCGCATAGTTCCTGACAAATAAACCAGACTCAACTAACTTAAATAAATGCTGAGAATATGAACGTAGGATGCTTCTACATTTCTAAAAATACACACAATCAGGTCGGTGGCCTACTTCAAAATTGTAAACTAATAACTTAAACTTATTACTTCATTAAAAGTACTCACTTTCTTTTTACTTCAAGGTTAGAGGTCTATGTGACCAAGTTGAACTGCCTCTAGTAATCGCTTCCTGTGATTTATTAAATTCTTGATATCTCATCACAGAGATGTAGCAGCAGCAACTCAGAGCAGTTTCATTCCAGTCATGTCTCAGCACCTCAGATCACTGAGTTGTTGCTTTGCTACACATCCAAACTGACACTTTCAGTGTAGTCACCAACACTTCCCCTCTGTGAGTGCAGATGTGTCACCTCTGGATGCTCCGGCCACTGTCACTCACAAACACGGGAGCATCTGCGACTCTCTGCACAGCTGGAGCCAGATTCTATCACACCTGCATAATATTTGAGCAGTAATGTATCTGTGTTTGCTCAGAATCCGGCCCACCCACAAGCACGCCATGTCGGATAATGTGCCAGCTAATTTCTTGAATATGAGGGCGATCCTGTAATCCAATTTCCTGTTCTTATGTGTTTCAGCTCTGTATCCGTCTGCGTTTAGGATAAAGCGTGGGACGTATTCGCTGATCAACCCCACATTCCAGCGCTCGGTGGAGGACGTCAACCTGCTTTTTGAGGTCAGTTTAGATAATGTGGGCTTAGAAGTTATGAAACAGTTCATGGCTCAGCGGTTCGTCACTAGAAACCATTTTAATATGTTGAAGATGTGCAAAAGATCCATCTTTCACTGCTGAAAGCCCCTGATCGAAAGAATGAAAACACTGTGTGCTGCTGCTGAACATAAGCAGAAATATGAAGTGTGTGTTTACTCAGAGATTTCTGGACACTGATGAAAAGAACACAAATTATGTGTTCAATTAAGTTTCGAAAGAGGTAAATAAATAGCATATTTAGGAGATTGGTATTCTACTGTTGGTGGCTTTTGGTGAGGTTTCAACTAAAGGACCATACAGTCTATTTTTGACTATTTTTGACTTTTCACCATTAGCAGCATATATATATATATATATATATATAACCCATGTGGCCAATGTTGACATAGGAACAATGACCTGTCGCAACGCTGGTATGGTCCTTTAACTGACAAGTCAGCAGTTCCACCCAGAACCTGGAACTGTTATTCCCTTGAACTAGCATTCAAAGAATTCACAGGCCCCTTCAGCCTGGTGGTGTCTGTGTTTCCACCACACTGTTAAGATGCAAAAAGAAATTAGGCAAATTAGTCAGGATGACAGCTATTTAAACAGGTCGTTTTTGTGCTTGACTGAACCAAACTTATGTTGAATGTGAAAGAATGACCCTCCTAGCTACATTTTTGGGATTAAATTAAATTCTTGAAACTTAATTTAGACTCTGCTTCCCATGGTGGAAATGGACCAGGTTCCTCAAAAAGTCCCCAGCCTCTGGGGGAAGTTCCTGCACTGGGTTGGGTAGGATCATTGCTTACATAGTTGCTTTCCAAGTGTTTTTCTTGAAGGATCCATGTCTTCCAGATCCTGCTGGCTGGAATGCAGCTAGACGGTGCAGAGCACACCATGCTGATCCCAGATGAGGAGCTGGCCTCCCTGAGGAGGGTGGAGAAGCTGGAGGTTCTCTGCAACGACGTCCTGCCCAAGAAGCTCTCCGACATTCGCCGCCTAATAGCAGAGCTCGACCAGCGCCAGCAGCATCTGAGCCGGCAGGACTTTGAGAGGACGGTGCTGACACTGGTGTACACCGCTCAGACGCTGGCTGGAGTCAGCAACCAGCAGCAGAGAGAGGCGTGGACGGACGCTGTGATGCGGCTATTCAGAGCCCTTCAGAAGGACCTTACATCCTCCTAAGGTGTGTTTTTTCTTTTCTGGGATGTGGCCACTACCCAGAATTTATTTAATCTTTTTGTTAAGTTAGAAGTTTTACACCAGAGATGTAAACAGTTTGAGGTTTATGGCCTGCAGCAAAGGTCGATATGGGGATGTTGTGCCCTGCCCACTACATCACCAGCACTCCCTTGTTTAATGGCTTTATAAGTCACATTACTCCTCCCAGCTCATGACTTTGCCATTTTTCTTCACTCTCTTCTGACTATAACTGTAATGCATTATATTTGATCCTTATTTGTTTATCGTATGAAAATCGAATTAAAGCAGCAAAGCCTCTGCGCTCCATGTATTTGCACGAGCCAAAGCGTTGCCTCATTAATCAAATGTGTCCCAGAGAGTTTGAATAACCTTCCACACACTTGCGATCTTAACTTGGGCACTGGTGGCTTTCCTGGAAACTCATAGTGCAGACTGACTTTTCTGATTATTCCGTCCTTTAAAGAACTTTAAATCAAACTATAAGCAGCATGTAAGTTTGACAACTCCATGCAAAGTCACCTCCATCCTCCTGTGCTGATGCTGGACTTGTTTGATGTCATCAAATTACTTCAGACGCATGTGATGCTTCGCTCTGTCTATAGATTGCTGCGCTCATTTGATTTGTCAGTAAAAGCCCCTTTGAAAGAAAACCACAGATTTGTACTTAAGAGTCTGTGTACATCAATACCCCTGATTGCTCATTTGTGCGACTGTAAGATGGTTGATAGATGTTTGCCTCAAAGCTACCCATTTACCCGCTCCTTATGGAAAATAGGTACTTACTGTAATAGGCTTAGGCTCTTGGAGTGGATAGAAAGTACATGTCTAGTTTGTGCTGTTTTCCCTCCTTGAGTCAGTTTGTTTTACATTTGCTTACATTTTCGTATTTTGGTGAAACTGATGCTTTTATCCAGCTTTGCAAATGTTGGTCTGTCACTTCCTGCAGCCAAATCTGCATGTTCTCCACAAGCATTTCATTTCTGAAAATCTATACGACGATGCAAAGACTTATTTTGTTTTATTTTTCCGGATTTTCAGGCTCTTTCTCAGCACGATGCCCAAACGACAGCAGCTGACTCTGGGAGGACTGATTGATGAGGAGGCGAAGACTGCTGTGATGGAATTTCCTTCCAAGACAGAGGATCAGCCTTTTGCTCTCTGCGCCGCTCTAACGATGATGATGATGAGTTCTGGGATGTTCCTGGCCTCTACTTGACAGAGCGGAAAAAAGCCGGGATATTGAACAGAAAGCAGCAGGATTTGGCTCCAAGAATCGAGTCTAACAGCAGAGTTTCATTAAGAACTTTGTGTTCCATTTGTTATAGGACAATTCCTCACTGTAAAGCCTTATAGTCTTAGATGAAGCTAATGTTCACCTCTTATATAAAGCACAAGAAATGTCCACAACAAGACATGAACTAAATGCTTCTCCTTGCAGGCCGGGTTGTAGTCTACATGTGCAAAAATGTCAAATATAAAAGTACATAATTAAAGAGGATTTAAACCAAAGATTTGATTTTGCTCTGTAGCTTCACAGAACAGAGAAAATATTGGAGACATTTTAATGATATTAAATTGCAGCCCCGTTTGCACAATCCACACCTTCATTTTAAAATTATTAGCTGCACTGCTTCTCTTTATCCCCACCTCCTCCTCTGTGATTGTAGAATAGATTTAATAATAAAAATGTGGCCCTTACCTGGGTTATTGACTTATCAGTATGCCTTGTGAAAAATGAGCCTGTAATATTTCATCCATTTAGTGCATTAGCCCTAAATGTCATGTATAACTCTCTGCAGCAAAATGTATGTTGAAAGAGCAGCACCAAGTGGCTGCAGACAGAACTGCAGCCTTGCAGTTCTCTGTGAAATTTCATTTTCTTGAAGCTTGTAATTACCTTTATCATTTCATACGTATTTTTCTGTCAATTTATGATATTTTTACAAAATAAAGGAATCAAACAAGTAGAAATGTCTCTAGTATGATTGGAATTTAGAATTTGTGAATGGGTATATACAACTACAAGTTTACTTCTTAATTTTTAAATTTGGGGGTTTTTTGTCTTTATGGATAAGGCACCTGAAGGATTTGGCAGGATATGAGGAAGAGAGAGAGGGAATGACATTCAGCAAAGGGCCACAGGGTGGAATCAAACCCTGGGTGGCTGCAGAGAGGACACAGCCTCTGAACATGAGGGGCCCGCTCTGCCAACGCAGCTATTATCTTAATTTTACTACAATGTGGTGCAATAACCAAAACATAGAGATGGCATTAATTTGAAGGTAATGACTGTTGATTTAGATAATCAAAGGTGTGCCACAGCCTACAATGCAAGGTAACTGTGAAGATAAAATTACATGTAATTAAATGGTTTAAATTTAATCAATTAGAAACATCAGAAACTGTGTAAGTATTTCATAAAAAGCCCGTTGCCACGTAAGGAAGGCAAAAATGCATATAGTACTAGCAGGTGTAATGTGTCCATGTCAAAAAACAAAAGAAAAAGACCGTAGCATCTGATATAATATTTCAGACAGTATTAATAAAGGGCTTTTCTCCTTGCCTAACCAACAAACAACACTTTTCCTAACACAGAATTATTCATCCAAGCTGAAATCATATAAGCAGAAAAACATTTTACCGGAAGCATGGTCATTAAATCATAAAACATGGAATCTATTGACTGTCTACTTGTAAAACTACTAACTGCCTGTTCCTGATGGTTATGTGCACATGTGAGTTTTTATGAGACGCTATATTTATAATTGAGGCTTGCACCAAGCATCATGTTCTCTCTCTGCAAATCTTATCAAATGTCAGATTAGTATGTCCACTAGGTGGCAGCATTTCCAAATCTGACACCCTGTTGAATGTTCACTGATGTTATCGGTCATGATGTTGTTATTTTTTGTTATTGATTTGTGCAGACGTTGTCAGGAATAATGGGTCCAAAGGGACGACTCAACTTAAAGTAACAGTCCATCATGCAATAGTGATAAAACTTTAACTCTGTCTTTATTCCATGTTGTGAGTACATAAACTATTTAAGATATATTATTGCTATGCTGACACAAGCACTGACAATGTGGCATTTCAGGCGGCTTCATTTGAGCTGAATCTTGTCATAGCTGGAATGTGTCTCTCCTGGTTGAAATATTTTGTGATCACCTCCAGCTGAACACCCAGTTGTTTTAACTCAGCCTTATCAGCTGCACATGTTTTCCCCCCACAGCTGCCTGTCAGGCGTGTTTTCACGCTTCAAATCTCACTCTGCTGGCAGAGAGGTACCAATGTGTCACATACATACGCGCCGTGTGTTCCTGCACCAACATAAACAGCTCAATACCTTTTCCATGTGGTTCATAAAATGAGCGCACGACAACCTGCCACAATAAAACCCCTGCAAGATTTGATGGATTTTTCCCCTCTGCTGTTCAGATGACTTGCGGTAGAAGCTGGCGTCATCTCCCCGGATATTATGAGAAAAATGATACAGGATTTTAATCTCAGGCATTGAACAATCCGGCCACACCACTGAAAATATTCCTCTGGCAAAAATTAAAGGGCATTCTTTTCTTTGAAGATCTTTTGACACATTATGCAAACAGGGTTCTGTTTTAATTAGGCAAATCATTTTCAGTCCTACAAGGAACAAAAGGTTTACTCAGAGAGTGCAGACGACTGCCAAAGCCAACAGTCAACTCTTCTATGATATTTGATTCTGCAAGTGTAGCTTTATGTGTGCATAGATTTCCAAGACTGTGAGAACTTTATATTTGTATGTAAAAGAGAATAAGCAGTCCCATGATATTTCTGCATTTACATGTACATTTCCACCGCTTAGTTTGAGAAAAGATGTTGTTACAACTGTGATAGTGTTTCAGTTGTACCAGTTCTACCATTTAACAACCCCCCCTTCATTTAATGCACAATAACAAATGCTTTCTCTACGAAATTTAAGCAAACTCGTGTAGGTTTCTCCTGAGGATTAATAGTCTCAGTGAATGCGGATTTTGTTATGAATTCATCCTGACTGTATAACTAGTTATGTAATCTAAGTATTGAACTTTACTACCACCTACTGGATTTAAAGAGCAATGAGATGCAAACAAAAATTTGCACGACTCTTCCTGTCGCTCACAAATGGAAAGCTGAACAGTAATGTGCACGTAGCAAATGCAAGCTATAACTGTAATGAGTAAGTATTCCAAGTTACATCACTTGATCATCAGCACCGTTTCATTCATTTGTTCATTCATTATCCATAACCGCTTATCTTTATGCAGGGGCCAGGGGGGCTGAAGCCAGTAGCAGCTGACATTGGGCAAGGGTGTGGTACACCCTGGACAAGTCGCCAGTTCAACAAACAACCTTTCACGCTCACATTCACATCTACAGGCAATTTAGATTTACTAATTAACCTGCAGGTCTTTGGACTGTGAGCGGAGAGCGAAGCAGCAAAATTTCGAAGTCTGCAAGGATGCAAACTTTTTTGCATCTTTTGGTCACAAAAACTTGTGTTACTCAGGTGTTGCTGATGATCAAGTTATGTAACGTGTGATACTCACTCACAAAAATTATAACTTGCACCTGCTGCATGCACATCACTGTGCAGCATCCCATTTATGTGCAACACACTCTCTAAATTTATCGATCGCACCTCCAATAGCATTTCTTTCACCAGATCTAAATGTTAATTATGCTTGCAATGCTGACAAAAGTGAAAAAAATATGTGTCCATCCCATTGTATAGATCCACTCCATTACAGCCCTCTATCAATTTTTGTGAAAATCAGGCTTTTACTTTTTTTGAAATTCTACTGAAAAACAAACAAATAAATAAACAGACTGAACAAAAATCATAACCTCCTGCGCGGAGGTAATAAAATCTTTGACTAAATAAACTCCAGATGCATTTTAGGATGCCATTTATAGGCTGCAACTACAAACAGGCTGAAGTCATTAACCTCTACCTGTCTGTTAGTGCCATGCTAGTGTCTTTAGTGGGTCATTCTGCAGCTTTTTTTTTTTTTTGCATTGCTAACACAAGTTTAACTGACGCCACCCTGTTTCGTCTGAAAAATGACTATGATGCCTGTCCTAAAACTATTACTGTGCAGTTTCTAAGGTTTTAGCTTTCTGGCAGTTCATTAGCTGAAACCACAACTCTAGAAACAGGTCAGGGTCGTTTTTGCAGCCCTGTTATTTTAATGTGGTTAATGCAGTGTGTGTGTGTGTGTGTGTGTGTGTGTGTGTTAGTGTAATGGCTGAGCCCCGGAGAGAGACAGTGCCAGCTGGGGAGACTGCGGAAAGGTTGGATGGATGGATATGGATGGAGGTGGGATGTGTTAGTCAGGGAGTGGGATACCTCGCTGTGCTGGAGAGCCAATTACACAGCAAGAGCGAGAGAAGGCAGCCTGCTCAAAAACAGCCTCCTGCTCTCTCTGGCTTCCAGGAATCGACACAGTGTTTCACAATAACATCACAACAGCTGGGAGACAGTCAGGGTAAATCTCAAAGCATAGACGAAGCAGTACTGTGTGGATTATTATTGTTCTGATAGTCAGGATTCAAATCTTTAAAATGTTTGCCAACAATGCTTTTACAGCCAACCCCACTAATTGGATACTTTTCAGCTTTCCCACCGAGTTGATTTGTTGGGCATAACAAAGTTTTTGATAAGACATTCGGATAAAGAAAGCTGAGGCCATGAGATAGAGGATAATGCTCTCTTACCCTCCCAAACTCTTATCAGACATTGTTATGCAGAGGTGCAGGATTCACATGGGAGTTGCGTTATGCTGTTTTCCATCATGATCTGGGACCCTAATTTGATTTGGCTGAGTGCAGTCCAGCCACAGGTGGAGCCGTCTCAGACAGAAGTCTCAGTCGGCCCATGAAAGTGTGAGTGATGGATAATGCTGCTGTGTGTGGGTGATGTTCTTGGTGATGTGCTGATGTCTCATCTTACAGACTCCCTTTTTCACTTGAAGGATGGAACTGAATCATCCAGTCAACCTCTGAAAGCGATGGACATGAGAATTGTTTTAAAGCTGCACAAATCAATAGGCTACTTTTACTTTGCAATTACAGGAATGTTTAAACATTTTGGAAAATAGGCTTATTTGCTTTCTTGTGGGGTGTTAGATGAGATACTTGACACCTCTGTAATATCTGTCTGAATGATGCTACAGCTAGTAGCCAGTAAGCTTAGCTTAGCGCAAAGAGTGTAAACAAGGTTACATAGCTACCTTCTGTAAACAGAAATCAACCTACTATGATTGTAAGCTTTTTAGTCAACACTTTGCATTCCATTAGTTTCATCTGTACAAACGCTGAGGGGTAAAATAAGTTGTTGTTGACAAGTTGTGCCATTTTGTCCTCTCAGTTTTAGACAACCTACTGTTAAGCTATGCAAAGCTATGCTAGACCTTTTCAAGGTTACAGCTTTGGTATGAATGAGTATGCAGAATCATCCACTCAGACAAAAGTCATCTGAAACCATCAAGAATGTTAAATGTATTTTTAAAAAGGGGTCACTTGAGTTTCTCTCAGCTCTTCTGACAGTTTTAGTATCCTTCAGCTTATTGTTTTGGTTTAGTTTCACTATTTCCCACAGGAATTGGTTTTGGAGTTGCAGATCAAACCAGAGTATGACTGTTGGGCTTTCAATGATTCAGTAGCTGGAATCACAGGGATTCAAATGAATGTCAATGTTTATAAGCCTACTTATCATCTGGAAGTGTAAATAATTATACTAGCGTCTTTATGGGGTGATAATAACTCAATGTTTCATTTACAGCTAGTTCCACTGCCCCCATGTGGCCAAAAATAAATTAATGTCGTCTTAAAACAAATTTAGTTTGCAGGGCAAATGTTGGAGAGTCCTCTCTTTCCTTCTTGCAGTAAACAGCTTTGTACCCACTTGGCAGAGAGACAGGACGGCAGTAAATTCACATTTTGACTCATCACCAGTGCTGGAGATTGTAGCCGTGACGAATGGCATATTCCATCTCATGTTCTCCACACCCACAGCTCTTTGCCTTGTGATTCACTGAAAACATATTGGATTACCAGAGGCAATTTTAACAAAAAGAAAGACTACAGAGGTTTGTTATTGGATTTTGATGTGCTTCAGATGTGATTAAAATGCACATTGTCTTGAGTTGCTCTTACAGAG
>JAPZDX010000015.1:14995682-15007701 GCA_029783625.1 Naso annulatus | reverse complement strand
CACAGAGCGCTCCCCTGCACACAGCATTTCCACTCCAGCACAGCGACCGAGGGGGCTCGTCTGCCGGGCGAACTTGATTCATGTGGCACCTCCAGGCTCGCAGCCCTCCTTTCTGTGGCGCCGGGCGGACTTTTCCCAGCCATTGTGCGATAGAAGCCCGTTTTGCTTTGGAGGGGGAATGTGTTTCTAGACACCAATAGTTGAGTTGCAACCATCAACCGCCCAGTCATTAAGTAGCTGCGGATCCACTGCAGGGGAGTTTAACCAGCAAGCCGGCGTGCCAGTGATTATGTCACCGCATGCCAACCGTGGCACGCGTGCCAAAGGTTGCCGACCCCTGCCCTACGACAACCTGTGTCATGAAAAAAGCCTCAATCCCAATGAGGTCTTTGCCATTCAGTGATCCCTGTTGATTTCATCTTCATCCATCTGTGGCAGGGCGGAGGAGGGACCAGACGGGTTTGGGACCCCAGAAGCTGTGCGCACTGACCACATCGCCAGAGAACCAGGCTCATCGGCAAGGCAGCCAGGGCGCATGCTCATCTTGGAGGCATACTGACAGGAAACGTCAACTGCCACACATCCAACAGAAGCATCCTCTTCATCATCACTCAGTCCATACTGATCTCTTACCAGACTGCAGCCAAATCCTCAAAATAAATATTGGCATTGTACATTTCTGCAAAACCCAGATACATATAATGCAGACATTTAATTTCAGCAACTGCGCTGCTTGTGGTAAAGATCGTGTTAGGTTAAGGCATAAAGACTATTTGGTTAGAGTATAGAACTGGTTGTGTTTTGGCTTAAAATACCTGTACTGGTTTCATCACCACAAACACAGCTGGAAAATGTCACATTTAAAGATTCTTTGTTTTGTCGCCAAGAAGAAAGTGAGAAAATGTCCCCAAGTTGACTAAAATTACTTGGTTTTTGGTGTTTGAAACAGGAAGTGAACGCCTGTCCCGAAGTGGTCTCATGACAGTGGTCTGTTGCTTGGTAACCGTCTCATCTAGCAGTCAAAAGTACCACCATCCCTCCTCTCAGTCAGCTCATGTAGATGCAGTGTGAGTTGTGCACTTTGATTTGTGTTGTGGAAAGTACAGAATTGAAGCATCTGTTGTTTTGCAGAAATGCCAACCGTTTTTTCCAGCTACAAGGCTGCTTTTGAGACTGTCTACTGACACATCAAAACTCCATTCTGCCTGCATATTGCATCCTCCAAAACATATGCTCGCCCAGTGATCTCCAAGCATTTTTCTGCCATCCAAGATTACCTGGCAGCAGCAAGCGTCTTCAAATGGCAGTCTGACCTGCACTGTCATTGTCTCAGCTTCCTTTTTTGGCCTGTATTTAATAAATCTGGCCCATATTTACATCCTGCGGGCAATTTTCTTCCCAGCTTTCATCGGGGCAACAGCATTTCCTTCTCGTCTGCAGTAAGTCCCCTCCAAGCTCTTGTCTCAACCTTCATCCTCAAATCCACTCTTCACATTTTAGAGACCAACTCAGTAGTTCATCAGATACTCATCCATCTGAATGGTATCCAACGCAATCATCCTTTCAAACCCCCCAATTTTTCTGGCCAAAGTCCTACCAGCATGGCAACCCCAACAGTGCCATCCAGCTCGGTGGCCAACAGCTTTCTCCCACACCATTCGAACAACCTCTCCACCCTCCAGCAAGTCCATTCCTCCAGGATCTGCTTCCAGGACTCTCCTCCCAGCAGCTGTCACTCGCCCATATCCAAAAACTTGTTCCAAACTCAGTGTCAGGGCCAGTTGTCTCATCGTGTCTAATCCCAAAGCGATCAGCCGCATCCAGACTAACAGCCAAATATCCACAGACACAGCATTAGTCTTGTCATTACCCGGTTTCTAGAGGTCCCTGCTGCTCAGGCCTGTGATTGTGTTACTCATCTGAATGTTGCCCAGTCTTTTGAAAATCCATTTTGACAAAAAAAAATAAATAAATAAATCTCCTGTGTTTCATGTTTTAATTCCTGCTGTCCCATTAAATCAGTGACACAGTTTAGCAGTCTCCTTCTGTATTTCACATTGAACAGTTATGCTTTACAGTGTTTCCTAATTTCCATTCATCTTGTAGCATTTTCCTAAAATACGGAATATAGACATACAAAATTAATCTTCACCTTTGGACCCTTAGACATATGTGTTGATGACTGTATTTACAGAACCCTTTCTGGGTGTGCAGTGGGTGCGTTTCCCCCAGCAGATGACAGCACGCAGGTGAGGTTGAGAGTGGATAAAACATAACAACTGGACACAAGTCAGACATGAGAAAATGGACTTAACAGCAAAGACTAAGAAATACAGCCCTTGTGAAGTGAACAGCAAGCGGATAAAGTTCGTTCCAGAACGAGAGTGAATCTCGGTTTGGCTTTCGCCTGCTTTCAAGCACTGAGGGAGAAGCTGGGGATGAAGAGCGAGGCGGAGTTAGGCTGCTTTCTGTTGGACAGTTAGCTTCCAAACACCAGCCGTTGGCTTGTGTTAGCTTGCTAAATTTTCAGCTTTCCATGAAAAGAAATGTAATATTCCTACGCAGCTTGCTGTGCAGGTACAAGCAGTATAAGTACACGCCACATTACTTCTGGTGGCACCGAGATGGGAGGAGGGGCACCAGTTCGAATGTTGAATTCATAAGCAGCGATGAACAATGCTACCATCGATACTTTTAAGTTATTATGAAAATCTACAAATTAAAATGCGGAAGATCTTTTCATGTCAGTCCCAGTTTGAAGAAAATCTGTTCTATTGGGTGAGCCGTCAAATAAGGTCCGCTCACTCTCTTGCAAATTTCTCTATACCCATTTAAGCCAAAGGGATTTAATTTTCGACTCCAAGCAAGATCCCATAGATCCCAAAAATGCCAAAAATATCAAAATAAACTGCAGCAAAGAAATATCATATGATATGCAAGGCAAAAGACCAAAAGTGACACCATAAATTTGAATGTTTCTGCTTCCAAAAGTTATAAAATGGCTAAAATGAAGCCTTGGAACAAAATATTTCTCTCCAACTTGGAAGCTACTTGAAGTTCGGGTTTCTTGAAGTAAGGTTTATAGGGTATTTACTTAATTACTCAGCATGGAGAAGCAGAGGGAGTGTCGATGTTGGAAGCTGAGCAATAAATTGCTGTGGACGTTCACAGCAGCAAAACTCATTAAGCCACCAAAAAAAAGAGAGAGAACCGAAAGAATCAATATTAATTTACAGCGTATGCTGTATTTGGAATATTTTCACAGCTTTACCTTACATCAGAAAAAACTGAAGCTATTATGTTGCTCTCCCCAAAGTCACCTGACCCTTTTACTAAAAGCAGTAATTTAACAAAACAGAACACTAGAGATGTACTTCCCAAAATTGGTTGATTATTTGTGTTATTGTGTGACTTCAGTAAATCGGTCCCTTTTAAATATCAAAGTCACACAATAACACTAACAAACTAGCCAATTGATTCGGCGGTAAACCAGAACCTCCTGTTTTTTGTCAGGTTAAATTACTGTTTTTCTCAAGGGATTCTGGTGTCCTTGACAGGAATAATCATAAGGACTTCAGGCTCCTGTCAAAAAGGGCTGTCTGTCAAAGCATATATTATAAATACAGCGCACATTTAAACTGGTAGTAATTTTTTAGGTAGCCTCAATCAGTTTTGCTGCAGTGCCAATCCACAGCAGTTCATTGCTTAGCATCCTTCACCAGTACTACATCCGCAGACCATCATAAACTGACTGTGAAGAAGTACCTCATATGACCCCTTGCTCAAAAATTCCAAACTATCTCTTTAAGAGCAAACCTAACTGTAAATTCAAGAGGCTGGATGTAATCTTTTGGAAGTAATCTCACTGGTCCCTGAAGACGGATCAGTTTGATTTAAAGCGTGTCTGTGTCGAGAAAAATCAGACGCTCGGACTGAGAAATGATAATCGCAGAACTTTGCTCTGTCCTGGGCTTTTAGGGGCTTTTATCTGGCAAGAGCTTAGAGACCAGTGAACAACACATAAATCCAACACACGGCTTGTAAAGCTGCCTCTGAAAACCACAACTACTGTAACAGCGGTTGTTTTACATCTAAGTTCATTAAGTTTATTAGATGGACTAATGACGGCGCTCTCTATTAAACCTATGAAGACCTAAGTGTTGAGCTGTGTCCTACTCTGAGCCGCGTGCAGTACAGCAGCTAAGCAAGAAGCAGGAAGCGGGATAAATTATAACCAGATTCCATTAGTTCCCTTGTGGAAGTGAATGCCTCGAGTGAAGAACTTTAAATTTGATTTATTATGTCCTCCGCCCGCTGAGATGGAATTGTGAGGGACAGGAAATGATGTACAGTGATGGGAGAGGAGACACACATGAGAAATCACCATTACAGTGTGTCAGGTAAATCGGGGACTGCTGAACAACACGCAGGTGGCCATGACAGTCAAAAACGGCACAAAATCAGACAGAAATGTGCTCTTTCTTTCGATTTGACACTTTGGCATCATGCTTTTTTAATACTGAGTGGAAGATCAAATCAAGACTGCATCACTTCTCAAAAATAAATAAATTTAAACAAGAGAGAGCCTTTCCTTTTCTTTTCTGAGCACAAACAAGGACATTCTGGTGATTTTCTTTGTCATTCATGGGGTTGTACATCGTAAATTCACCCCCCAGGGTTTAAACTGTTCGCTCTGAGTACTACTGAGACATTCAGAGACCTTTACTGTGGCAAAATGTACTCCAGCATGACTCTCTTGCCCAGGTCAGCCTTGGAAAAGAGATTTTTAATCTCAGTGAGGATAAGCTGGTTAAATAATGGTTAAATTAAAGTACAAAAGTACATTTAATGACGACTGCCCGCTTAGAGTAAATTGAAAGCATGCGAGTTTCTCATCCAATACAGTCATCACTTCCTACCCTCCATTCTTGCCAGATTTGGCTCCTTGTAACTTAACTTTTTGATCGCACATTGATCGCCATGTTGGTGTCGTCAGCTGATGATTGTGGTCAATCCTAGGCAACAAGTTACAGAGCGAACCTTGAAAAGAGACCAGAAATAGCAGCGTAGCTTAAGAGATGAAATGACATAGAAGTGTGGGATGACACCCAACAAGTGTTGTTGTCTCACTGTTTCTGTTTACCTCGCACACTGCCTGCAACGTCCGACCTGCAGACCGACAGAAATGCTACCACTTAAATTGCTTGTTTAGACTTGTAAGAGTGAAAACACGTGGATCTGATTGAGTTTAGCTCAGGGGGTTACAAGACTTGTCGGAACAAAAATTAGTCAGTGAACAAATGAATCACCGCACTGACTTCACTGTTTCCTTTCTTTAGCTCATCACCGGCTTATCTGCCCTTTCCATTTTCACCTTCCTTTACTCCTCCTCTCTGTTTGTGCAAGACCTTTTGTTTCACTTGCGGCAAAGATCCCGAACCGCTGATGTCCTTCTATTATGGAAATCACCTCCTCGGACAGAAAAGTCACAGCAGCTCACTTTTCAGCCCCCGTGTCTCTACATTACAGAGCAGACTCCATCAGAACCAGACGCTGTACTCGTAAAGTAATGTATGAATCCCAGCTGATGACTTGAAACACTGAGAAAGAGGTGCAGGGAGATTTCCCTCAAGCTCTTTTGACACGGAGCGTGACTCCAGCAGAATTCCTCGCCTCTTTCTGCAGATTAATCTCTCAGAGTGGGCTGTTGAAAGTGAAGTACACTGCCTATTTCTGTTTAGCATTTATCAGATCTGTCCTTTGGTGACTAGCAGTTAATTACCGACCTCATTTTTCACGTCTCTGCCGCTTTTGTTTTTCCTGAATTTCACAGGTTTACACAAGTGTCGGCCACAAGTATGCAGCGGCGGCACAGATGGAATGAACACATGTAAAATCAGATTAGTTTCCCTGATGGGAGAGAGAAAAAGAAATTATTCCAGGAAAAAAATATATGCAGCATCAGTTCAAGGTTCAATCATGCATCAGGCTGAAAAATGACTCTGTGCTTATCTCGATATTTAAATAATCTTGATCAAGCAATCAACGAGATAAGTGGGATGTCTGTCTGTGTTACATTGACTGGAATGTGTGCGACCGCTCAGTCTGCATGTTTAATGGTTACAGATTAAATGGAAATTTTTATTACTGATTTTTATCATAAAATAAACTCACTAAGATATTTGGAGAGATAAGACCTGTCAACACTGAGAATGAACTTTACAGCAGTTTTGAAACGAAAAATATTTGCAGCTTCATAGTTCCTTCAATTTTCCTTTTTGTGGAAAACTTATTAGACACAAAATATTATACGAAGCACATTATTTTTATGTCATAAAACATTTTTGAGGGGATCTTTATGTGATCTATCTGGAAATAATCTGCAGCATTCACTGGTTCTAATAAGGGTTTTCTGTTTTATATAACTGTAATGAGAACACTGTGCACTGGGAAAATAGTATGGGCATATTTGTGCTATTTACCAATTTTTTTATCGTCTAAATAAATTAGTAAACTAGGAAGATCAACCCAGTTATTAGAATAACTCTTCTGCTTTATACATTTCTGCAAACCACAGGTATTTTAAGACTTTACATTTCTTTATGTTTAAGTTTTCAATTTCATGTTGTGACAATGATCTAGTCAAGGTCTGGCTCAGTTTAGGCAAAACCCACGTGGTGAGAGTTAAACAGATTAGGTTTTGTCTTAAAATTCCAAGTTTTGTCCCCACAAACATGGCAAAAAATACCTAAAGCCTTTGTTAAAAATACTCTGTTTTGAGGCTACAAACATGACTGAAAATGTCTTGGCATCCTGTTGAAACACCCGATTTGGTTGGTCAAAGCAAAGCGGTCTGTCACACCACCACCATCACCTTCTCTCCTTCTACGGATGAGGTCAGCTCATACAGGCAAACATTTAATTTGCACAACGTCACTTTAATATGTACTATAGAAAGTTCATAAAATATGCATAAATCAAACGAAAGTGACATATCCACACGACTAGGTTCAGATCATAACAAACACACAGCTCATTGATTAAATCATTGTTTGCTGCCCTAAAAAGCTTGAAATGCCAGTGATCATTTTCATCCCAATTTTGGGAAATGACTCCGAAGAAAATCGGTCACAGGAGAGCTAAGACAAATGCAAACCACATAAAAACACTTTGGTCATAGTTGAGTTGACTTGTGACCTTTCTTTTCCTGGAACTTTATAGAAAGATAATGACTTTTCCTGTGTGAAGTCAAACATGATTCTCACAGTAAAGAGTAAAAGCGTAAAGGAAACATGAGCAGGGACCCAAAATAAAACATCACAGCACCAGTGACCATATATTAGTGTGTTACAGTTGTGCCTGAGACTAGACAATATTTTACCCAGTGCATACATGTGCATCGCAGGAGGGACTCCTCCGACCTTGGCCTACATTCAACATCACTGTGACAAATGCAGAACATCTGCAGTGCTAATAAGGGAGAAGTTGTCCAAAGATGTGCGCATGTATGAGAGATGATTGCATGCACAGAATTCAAAGACTCCATGAACCCTGCCATTTGCAAATTGTGTCCCAGAGATGCTGCAGCGTGGCTGCTGCGTGACCGCTCTGTATTTCTGACCTGAGACAAACATCATTTTGCCACACATGTCTTTTCTGAAGATTTACGATCACTGACTGTAAGACACAGATCCCATATAATCATGTATCATGTCAGACATGACACTTCATTCACTTACACTCTTTTTGGCTCTTCACACTCATTAAGTTAATTTACTGCTGGTGTTCTGTCGCAGGAATTGTAAAGGATACGCCTCATCTCTATTTTGCTCTCACCCACCACTTTGCATTCTTTTTCTTCTCCACCAGTGACAAGCATGCAACCGGGGCCCAATGAAAGACCTGCGCCGCTCTAGTGGGCCATCCTGACACTTTAATTGGAGAGGCATAAATCAGGCTCCATTGTCAAGAAGAAAGGTAATTATTTCCTCCTGTCTCAGCCACCAGCAATTCCCATTTTCCTCCCCCATTTCACTCTCTCTGTCTGTCAGGCACTTTCATCAGAGACCTGGTTTACACACACGCACGCACCACACACATACACGCACGCACCACCAGGGAGAGAGCCGTTCTTTTCTTTTCTGAGCTGTGATTTTAGCAATAAGCTCTAATTCTGCCTTGAAGTCAAAGTACTAACAAATAAGCCTTCACATTCTGGCTCATACCTGCAAGTAAGTGACATGTGACACTCACATTAATAGCAACACAAATGCCTCCATTCATGAAAATGCAAACAGAGCATAATCTCACTTTCTGGAGCTCAGTGTGGAAATGGCAATTTAAATGCATGTTGCTAGTGGCTAACACTCAATAGCACAAACTGTAGTGTTCCATTCTCCAGCCAAGTCCTTCTAGACTCCTGACTCCTCTGGTTTGGGCTCGTGTTGAAGCTACAAATATGTACTGCAATAAGCGTTTTAGTTTGGCATGCTTCAAACCCTCTACATAGCATTTTAGCTTCCCGTGCTGAGCAAAGTTTTCCCAGTGAGCCCATTTAAAGCAATTGTGTGTTATGAACATGAGTTTAACATTATTTTTTTTCTCTGCAAGTTCAGTTTGTGTGCTCCTGGTTTGAAACAAAGTGGGTTTCGCCAATTTTTTTCATGGTTGACCACATGGGATGAAGACTGTCCTCTATGTGATTATTTTACCTTACTTACCATCTTGTTGATAAAATCCATCACTTCTGTGGCAAGACCACTCAAAGGAGCACTTTTGAATAGACTGAATCGTGAGGAAGGTTTAAGAAAGAATGCATCAGCAGAGGAAAAAGGGATAACTCAGCTTTATTTAACCACATTAGCTACATATCTCTGGGTATGGTCTGTTAACTGGTGCAATGGTCTGGACTGAAATAACTCCAAATATTGAATGGAGTGCATTTAAATTTGGTACAAACCAACTTGATCCTTTGGGCTTCCCCCCACTGCCACTATGGTTGAATTTTGTGTTTGTTTGTCTAAAAGAATGGGTTGATTTTTCTAATAAAAAAATAAACAATTAGAGGAACTAGCATAAAAGTTTGTCATAAAGATTCCCAAACACTGACTTCGGTGATTCCTTGACTTTTCCTATCTTTCAGATGGATTGTCATTCACTGTACAATATCTAACATTTCCTATTTAAAATGTCTAAAATTTACTCTACAGGCTACATGTCTTTGTTGTATATTTTGTTTACTTGTGCATTCAAATTATCCCAAATGTTTCCAGTAATGTTCAGACTCAGAAAAATGTGTAATTTTTCATTTGTCCCTGGGTCGCTAACTCTGCCTTAGCTAATTAGCAAATCCAGGCTTACACACTTAGCTAACGCAGTACTCCAAAAAGTTAGCACTACATTCTTTTAACAGTGTTGGATTGTTAGAGTTTTTGAAAAATGAATATTATTCTTTTTTTCCATCCACAAATTCACAAACTCTTTTTCAGTGTTGAAACCTGGAGCCTAAGGTTCAGTGGGAGCGACGGGAGTGTTATGCTAGCAGCAGCTAAAAGAGCCTCAAGTAGGGATGACTAAAAGGCTACAGAGGTCTGGGAAACACATTTCCTTCTGTCTCTATACCGACAGATTTTTTCCAGACTCAGTCTTCTGTCCTAACCAATGCTGACTCATGTGACATCACTTGAGGTAACCTGTTAGAGTGGTGCAGCGCAATCTGGAGCCACAAAAGGCTTTGATCAATTTTTTTCGCACGTAGTAACTCTCCCCAGGATCTGTTAAACATTAACTAGCATTTTTACTGTGAGCCTGTTAGCATGCAGACATTAGCATTTAGCTTAAAGCACCACAGTGCTAAAGTACAGTCTGACGGGCTGTAGACCATTAGTTTTTTCAGTGTAACTCCATAAGTTATAGTTCCTGTGCATAGTTTTAAGCAGACTGGCTGCAAAAATGGTTCCATCACACAAGCTGATTCATGAAGGTGGAACAAGTGATGCTATACTGGGATGAAAATAGAAATGAATGGAAAACGTGTGTTTTCATTGATATCACGGAGGGTGCATGTGATACTTTTGGAATGGCTACCTGATCATCCGCAGATGAAAAGCTGCCTCAAACCTAAATGTGTCTGACCTTTGCGGCTTCACCCGGTGTGAGGTACGAGTCCTCCACCTCTCTGATGTTTGGAGCCGTGCGTGTTTAAGTTTGCTGTCTAGTTAACAGAGGGAGGGAGAGAGGAAGATCATACAGGGGAGGGGTGGCGAGGAGGAGGAGGACTTCAGTGGAGAGTGTGTAATAGGACACCAGCCCTCTCTGTTTCTCTCTCTCCTCTCCTCTCTCCTGTGCTCTCTCAGTCAAGCCTGCTCTGTGAGCACTTAGATGGAATAGCAGCATTTTTCTTCTGTGGTGTCACTGGAGGAAACTGGGAAAAAAGAAGGTGTTTAAAGGAGGATAAATAAGATCCTGATCTGGTTTGTTACCTGGCTTTGTTCAAGTGGGACCAGCACTGGAGGGAAGCTCCTGAGAGGTGAGTCCAGGACCAGGGGACCGATCTGGATCCGGTCTCTGTAGATAAAGGGTCTACCTGCTGTACTGTAGCAAAGAGTGGTGGAGCAGATCGCACATTGGAGGCAGAGAGGAGGTGGTAGGCAGGAGGCTAACAGGTGCAGTGAGAACTGGTGCAAATAGCTGGAATTAAACTCAATCTGACTGCTGGGGAGTCTCAAATTAAACAAATTTTACTTGCCGTTCCTTCTAAATATTGTGTCATATTACATCAGACTGCTGTGTCACGCTGTATTTCCATCACATGCTTCTGCACCTGATTAAACTCCAGTCAAAATTTCCATAATATGAGTCATGAGTTTGCTGCAGTTTTGAAGTTGCTAGTTAGGATATTAGAATTATTATTTTTCAAAATAAAATACATTTTTTCAAAAGTTGTAGAAATTAAAAGGTTTCTACAGAACTTGTCTAGTTTAAGCCTCAACCAACCTCTCTGTATTACTTTAAAAACAATTGTTTATATTGTAAAAAAAGAATTTTCCAGAATCAATAGGCTTGAATGCTAAAATGACAAAATATACAGCAGATCTAAAAGTTTGACACATTTTTTCTGTTCATGGCTGTGAAGAGATTTGTGTGAGGGAATGTGTGGTTGTAACAGAGCCGCTGACAACTGAATGGCAGGGTGTGGTATAACACACACTGTCCCAACGCAGTGAGCCACTTGCAAGTTGTTTACCATTTCAAATGTAATTCTTGTTTTCCAGTCTGACAAATTAGATCTGAAAACATAAATCCAGCTGAGACGACATTTCCGCCTCAGTTTCTTGCAGTTAAATTCTGTTCATGTGTTTAAAGCATTAACAGGAGCAGATGGGAGCCAAACAATCACAGACCCAGTTTGCAGGATGGAAAAAAAAGACTTTTTTTGCTTGTACTTTTATGCAATTTTCTGCTTTCATCAATATTAGTTTTTGAACAGTGCTTTTGAAATAGCGAGATGGAAAATTCATTAGGCTGTCAGCCAAGGAATGCACAATACACGCAATTATCATTACACCCTGCTGGAAATATAACTCTCCTCTCACTCAGGCTGACCTCCTTTGTGGAGACATTTAATTGTCGTCGCAGAGATTCCTGGCAGCCTCAGCGCTGGAATTTCTGGACTTTGAAGAGCTCAACAAATTAATTAGAATTATTTATTATTTCTGTCCACAGCAACAAACAATAGCGCACCTTAATATGGGGAGACCCGCTAATCCGGGCAAGATAAGGCTGGCTCGGGGCTCATTTATTTCTCTGAGTGGTGATCATCACAAAAACAGTGGCGTTTGTGATGCAGAGGAAGTGTCTAACCCTGACCTGGTGGGATGTCACAACACTCAGAGAGAGACCAACTCCCCTGATGATGAGTTTAGCAGCTGTAAGATAAACCAGAGCAGAGCCTCTCCCTGGGAGATCACCCATCTCCTGAGCATGCAGGGAGAGGAAGGTGTGGACGGTTTAAGGGGTC
>JAPZDX010000015.1:14968638-14978836 GCA_029783625.1 Naso annulatus | reverse complement strand
AGCTCCAGTTTTCCTTGCCCTGTCCAGTGTGTTTCGCTTATTCCCATGATATCGATTCTTCTGGTTGCCATCTCTCTTGCTGCTATAGCAATGTTGCTGCTTCTGTTCAGTGTCCGTACGTTCCAATTTTCATTGTTTCCTTCGGGTGCACTAGTGGCCTATTCAAACCAAGGGCGTCCTCTCGGCTTTGGCCCTTGGGTGTCATGGTGTCTCTCCTGTTGCTAGAAGGACCGGCTATAGCGTCTTGAAGATTGGGTGGGTTTGCTCTGTTTCTGGTTTCTGTAATAAGGTGTTTTTTCCGGGAGTGGGTTATCAGCACTCAGCCCAACCCCCAACCTGGAGGACGAGTTGGATCACTCTTCGTCTGGTCTCTACCCTTCAACCTGTTCGGCTTGGGTGACCCTGCTAGGAGTACAAGACTCCTGCCGACATAGCTCTAGGGGTCATGGAGACACGCAAACTGCCCCACCGCGCTAAGGTGGTGATCCGTTCGGGACAGACATTATGTAGCTACATTTTATTATTTTGTGTATATATTAAACAATTTGGAAGCAGTTTGACAATTACTTAACTCACATAGCTAGCAAAAATAGTTTGCGCTAAGCTAGCTCCGTTTTTACACTTTTCATAGGTCTCACTGGACCAGCTTAGTTAGCAAACTGCTGATTAAAAAACATGAAAAACAGTTAAAACCTACAGAAAAGTTTGCATTAAGATTTTCTGTCCAAAATAATGTATCGCTTGCATGCATTTTCCCTTTTTTTTTTCCAATTGAGCTTATGCTTACCAGGCTATTACTATTCTGATGTTAGCTTATTATAGCTTTAATTTTAGCTAACTTAAATAAAACAGCAAAGTCACAGTGATATACAATGTAAGTCCCACATCTCTAAGCTAGCTTTTGTACCCAATGAACAACTTACCCCATGGCAGCAAGGCTAGCTATAGCCAAGAGGAAAAAATGTTTTCTTTTCACCTCTTGCCCTTTTCACAGGGCTTCATTCAGATTTTACATAACCTAGAAAGCTGTGGTTCTTTGGCTTCTGCTGGCTGAGATTTAACTCAACCACTGAGATTATTTCTGCCAGCACAGGCTATAATGTTCGACTGTAAAACAAAAATTCCTGCCCAGACCATCCATTGTAAACTGCTGCATGTTTGCGGACGGCTGGCAACTATAAGCTACAGAAAAAATCCGTTAAAGGAATGTTGAAATTAAGGTAAACCTCCTGGTGTTAAAATGATTTCTAGTATTGCTGTCTAAAGGATTTTCCTAAATGACCTCCAAGAACGTATTTTGGAAAGATACTTTTTTTTTTTTTAAGCAGAATTTGGAGCCTTGCATGTTTTTAATTAGCTTTTAGTGAGTCTTTCAGCTTTGGTGCCTCACACTCTGGCAGAGCAAAGCATGTAACATCTTAAGCTTTGTCGGCGTTAGGAAAATATTGCCTCAGCACCGAGCTGTCTGCAAAGCTTTCTGCGATGCTATCTCATCAGCTTTGAAGCAGCAAGCTGATGCGATCTCCCTTTTCCTCTTTATTAAACACACATCTGCCTGACAGGTTACGTTCACTTTTAATTTTAATGTCTGCAGACGTCGTTTCTGTGTGCATGTTTTTCTTGAGCAGCCACATGATGTTTTCTCGCCTCGGATGATACAATGTTCAAAAATATCCTGCTCTCACTTCACGAGCCTTAAAAGGCAATTTACCTAAACAGGGTGCATGTAGAGAGTGAAGAGTCGTGGGAAAGCTGCCTGCAACTGCAGCGGTTAACTCGTCTTTACTCAAAGTTAAACACTTCAGCCTTTACATGGCGAACGTGCCAAACAACAGCCTGTGATCAGAGTGAGCGGTGCCATGGAAAAGCCACTTTCGTCCAAGATAAAAGGCCCCAGCCTCAAAAGCATATGTCCCACAATAATGAAAATGTGACTTTAGCCCGAGGCATTGAAGCACAGCGCAGGCAACCTGTTTGTTGATTAGTGGAAGGAACACAAAAAGAGCTCAGGGAGGGTCAGTGGAGGGGAGGAAATAGAGGGTGTAGATCCACATTGCACCCCACCTCCCAGCTCTTAGTGCAGATTGAAAAAGTGATAAATATGCATGAGTTTGGCTTCGACACTGGAGGCCTTTGATGGTATGGTTGAGAGTTCTCTATCTCTGGAGCAAATAGGCTGAAAATAACTGTCTGCGAATGTTTACTTCGCCCGTGAGTGTGCATGTGCGTGTTCGTGTGTTTGTGTGTGATCAATGTGCACTTTTAATGAGCAGAAAGGAAAACTCGTTCATCCAGAATACACTGTTTCTTCCCTGAACATCTCCTCTGTATCACAGCTTCACTCTAATTGACTGTGTGAAAGTGAAATGAAATATGAAGTAGCTGTAGAAGCAAATCACTGTGAGATTAATTTCATGGGCAACTTATTGCGTTCATTAAGTGCTGAAGCCAATAATGAAATCATTTGGCTAATTAATTCTGAGAAGTCATCTGATTTTTTTTCTGATACCTTGAAATAAAAGTCATTTTCAAATTTTATTATCACTCATTCTCGCTCAAAAATATGACCTAACCGATGTGGGATTTTTGAGGCTGATACTGATGTTAGAGAGCAAGAAAATTCCGATTTTCGGTATATCTGCTAATATTCCATTCATGTAATATCTGCTGAATGCGGTTATCAAATACTTGTGACAAAGATGGAGGCAGGATATCTCACATTTTAATAAACTTTTTTCCAAACATCAGTGCACTGAACAGCAAACACTTCACTTAATAGTTATTACGTAACAGACAAACAGCAAAATACACCATTTCAAGTCACTGGTCAAGCATTTTTCTGGTCTTAAAAACAGTTTTAATATCAGCGCATATTAAAGAGCATATATGTCGATGTACGTTTGTCAGTAGAGGGTATACGCAGACGTCACTTTCCCCCCTGAACACGCCCCTTCAGTCGCATGAGTGGCAAAACATCCTCCAACATGGCGGCGTTTAGCAGGGAAAACTGCAGTCAAACCACAGATCATCTGCTTAAATTAGAGGCAGTTGGATTCGACAATGGTCCTTTCAGCTTACAGAAGCACAGGTGGTCCACAGACATTAACAGCTAGCCAGGAATCAGGTTTCCTGACATTTATTTTTCCTGATTTCAACGCCAGAAAAATACACAAAGCCTGAAGACGTAAAAAAGTCTGGACGTCAACCACCCATAAGAAAGCTAATAAACACAATTTCAACAGACTTTGTAGAAAAGTGATCTTTAGAGTAATCTGGTTAACTGTCTAAACTTGCTTTAGCATTATCCCCTTATAAAGGAAACCTTGGCTGTTAGCTAACGCTAATGTTTTCTTACCCATTTGTTTGTAGAATGTGAGGCTCATCATCATGGATGCTTTTTAATAAATGCCAACAAAAACTTTGCAGTTACACAGAATTTGAGTTACGGTATGATTTTTACCCAAAAATCAAACCAGCCACGGCGAATTCATGTTTCTCCAGTTGTTTCTGCGAATTGCAGCGACCTATTTGCTTCTTTTTCCCTGTAGTTTTTTGGCATCTGTAAAAATATCTGGGACTTTTTGTTAAATCTATTAATGCAGTCAATTGCACAACTGCTCTTTCCCCTTTTAGATGTGTTTTTTGTGTGTTGGGCAGCACACAAACTGTACGGTAATGCTGCCATGTGGTCTTTCTGCCACTCATTGGGCATCTCCGCAGTGACTAACCCCGACGGTGACACCACATGCATAACCTCTATATTGGCAAACAATATATCAGACAGGCACTAATTAAAAAACTCAACACAATTAGGATTTTAGACACAAGTGCATTCTGGAGACATTAAAGCTCCCTTCAACCTACAATGTGTTTTTCTTTTGTTTACATTCCCTAAAATGTCTGACATTCAATATACTGACAGCAAAGTTTGTCGTGACACAAGTGTTTTTGCATTCCTCCGCTAAATCAATCAATCAGTCAATCAAAAAAATAAAATGTAATTTCAAGCGATCAAATAAGGGATGCCAAGATGGATTTTTGGGACAAATGCACAAAGGAGAGTCGGATAAAAAATGAGATAAAGATAGGTAGTTATGATAGTGAGATGATAAAAACAAAAAATTCTCCTGACGGACTGAAAGGGGGCGATGTCCGTGCACCTCCCTGATATCTGAGGCTCAAACATACCACTAGCTAGATTTGGTTCGTAACAAATTTTCAGGGTGAGCGCAAGAAGAGAAACCGACCACCATGTGTGAACTGAGGCGCAGCATCCAAAACCATCAAAATGAGAGTTTTCTCTCTCAACCGTGTGGGCTCATGCATTGAGACACAATTTAGAAAAATATCTTGTTTGGATCAGAGACAGATTGTCTCTCTCGAGTTTAATTTAGAAGAAGGAGGAGAAACCCTCTCTCATCTCAGCGTGGAAACAAGCTTGTTTGTATGTTTTCCTCAGCCTTTTTTCCTCTGTGTGCCTCTCAGACCTGCAGGCCTCCCAGGCCTTTGAACACTACAGCATATCAGACAAGGCCATGGACTACAGGATCCTGCAGATGGACGAGGACCAGGACAGGATGTACGTGGGCTGCAAAGATCACGTCCTCTCCATGGACATCAACAACATCACCCATGGCACGCTTAAGGTCAGCAGATGTCTGTGATTAACATAGTTCTGATGCAGACGCTGGCATCTATTTTCTCTCGCCGCCACAAAAAGGGAAAACAAAATGTTTGTTGAATGTAACAGTATGTTTGGCACATTGTAGAACTGCAGCAAAGGTGTTTCTCCAATCTGTGCAATGATATGCAAATTACCGTACATTTGCCTGGTTTAGAGCAATTTTAGGGTTATTCAGAAGAGGCATAAAAATTCTGGAGCTCTCACATCACTGTTTCAGCATGCAGTGAAGGAGTTATCTTCAGTGTAATTGACAGGCATAGAGTGCATAAACAGATGGGAAAGCATTTAGGGTTCCCCTGGGAGCGCGGCACCGCATCCATTTTTTCCAAGTAAATTGGTTGATATATTCATCGAGTCAGACCTTTACACACCTCTCCCAGGTTTAAAAGTGAACAGATTTTCCACAGACGCTGGTTGGCTGTAATTACAGGCACTTTGATGGATACTAAAAATTTAACATTTATTTTGTTTGTTTTCAATTAATGTTCCCTGTGATTTCTGTCCGTGTAAACAGGATACGATCTGAGCCCTGTGCATATTGTTTTGTTTCTCTCTGTCTGTTACTGATTTCCTGGGCTGACCCTCTCTGTTTTTGCTTATTTAAATATTGTTTTGTTTTTCTCCTGCAGTTGTTTTGGCCTGCGTCTCCAAGCAAGATCGAGGAATGCCAAATGGCAGGAAAGGACCCGACGGTGAGACCCCTCATCTTTGAGTTTGACCAACAGATGATAACAAATTCTACAAATAATAAATGCAAAGAGAAACAGACATGAAAACTTATGTCATTTCATGAAACTGCCAATTACTAGATGTTATGTTTAAGACTGCATATTCTAGTGAAGATTTTAGTCTCATTTTTATATTTTCTTACTCATATGTTTGAAAGGAATTCTTGCTTGTTGTCATGGAACAGGAAACTATGAAATCGAACCACAAACCATGACACTTGTGGTGTTTTATGTTTTACCTCTATTTTGTTCTTTAAGGCTTGAATGTGTTACTCAACAAAAATAAAAACATTCTTCTATCTATGTCACTAAAAAGTTGAATTTTAAGCAATAAATTCCATCAGTTCTCATTCAAAAACCCTCAGGGTTTGTGCTTATCCAGCCTTGCTTGGTCTGATATGACCAGTTGCTTGCGGTGGCTAATGTTAGCAAGCCTAAAGGTAAATATTGCTGCATAAATACTGATTCAGTCGCTGACTTTATGAGGATGTTTACACCTGGTCTCGGATTATCCGATCACAAGTTCACACCTGGCGTTAGGATGCGTCTCCACATGCAGCTTGAGTGACCACAAGTGATCAGATCTCACTTCATCACTATCAAATAGGAATTTGTTGTTGACAAAGATTTACATAAAGTTTCTCTCAAAACAACAGTTTTCAGAATTGCTTCATTGCTCAAATAGCTTCTGTCTCAGTTGTTTAACCCCCCTATTTCTGCTGCGAGTTGATCGGTTTCAGAGGTTGTTATTGGACAGGACCATCCTGCAGCTGCTCCACTTTGGGCTGATTGTTAAACTGACTTTGGATTGAACTGTGGTTCATTTGTTTGTGGACAGAGTTGTTAAACAGTCTGCGGAAAGTCATTTCTACATCATAGTCTGTGACTTGCACCTTTTGGCAGAGGACAGGGATAACTACAGTGCACTCGTGTCCTGTCACAAGTGCTGTATTAGACCCTATTATTAGTAGCTAACACTGAGTTGATGTTAGAAAACCAGTATATCCGGCAACTTTTTTACGTTTTTGCTACTGCAAGGAGGATGAAGATCTTGACTCAAGGTTTTGTCAGCTGTTCCCAGAGCCTCTCCTCCAAGCAGGTCTCCAGCGGGATTGTGCATGCCGCCTCCTGGGATTTCCCTCTCCCATCTGCAAGCATGTGTCACGTCCAACAACATGTGCAGCAGGCAACAGATGCTTACAGGGTCACGGTTGGCTCAGAGTCCTCCTGGCATCAGCAGTCTATCAGGACAAGAGTGAAGCGTGGGAGGATCGAGCGCCATGGAGTGCTGTAGAAAAATAAACCAGAATCACAGCTCATTGATAGTGAGATTTCATAACTCGGCCTAATTCTGAGCAGCACTTGTTAGCTGCAACAAGATTTAATGAAGTTATACAGTAGGACTCAGAGGACTGATTCCTCCTCCGCTCCTGTTTTCCCCCTAATTGGGTTGCTCTGGGATGACTACATGCACTGTTTTCTGTAGACACTGCAGTGCAGACTGCAGGGGAATAGAGAGAGAAGTTTCTAAAGAAGAAACCTCCAAAGCAACTTTTAACATAATTGGATCCCTTATTTTCAAAGTACAGTGCAAGTTACCATAAAAAGCATCACAGGATGGCCAGCACCGCCTGTTTGTCCAACATTCTCCACCATCCGTCCATCCCCTGACAGTAACAGAGCCAGGGTTTTGTACAACATGCCGTTGCAGAAATAGCGAAGAAGCTGTTTCCAGTCATAGACTGATTTGTGCTCTGAGTCACAGACAGCCTGCCGCAAATATTTGGGTGAGCCATCTCCATGTGGAGCCACTCAATGGACCCTTCTTCCTTCCGTCAACCCTTTTTTTTCTACTTGCAACTCTGCCAGTTTCTCCTCTACAAATCTCAGCTTCTCTTTCAGTCTCGCTATTTTATTCTTACTTTTCGTGGTCACATTTTCCAACTCTTGGTTTCTTTTTTACCGCAGCAGATTTCAATTTTCCCTCTCTTCCATCCTGCTGCTCCCCTTTCTAATGGGTTTCTTTACATGAATGAGAGCCCCCATCCCTCTGTTATGGTTAGCCTCATCATCTGTATATATTGAGTTCCTGTTCTCCGATAGAATTTGCGGGAACGGAGCACAAGAGAGGGACCGCACATTGTTCATGCCAGAGGGTTGCATGGAAGGAGAAATATAGACCAACCAGGTTGAATAAGCCTGTTTGCTGCCCCAACTTTAAACTCCATGTGATCACCACTTGAACTTAAGGTTACATAGCTGCATGTGTGTGCAGAGGGCACTACATATGCTATATATGTGTCTTTGTGTGTGTGTGCAGGGTTGAAGGAGAGTGTGATGAGATAAGGTGATGATAAAAGTGAAGAGAAAGCAAGAGAGACAGGAGATAAAAAAGAGAAAGATAAAAACCAGAGATGGGCGTGTGACAGTGAAAGTTCTGTTGTTTGTCGTCAGCAGCTCTCAGCGGAGCCGTGCGCCGACCGTGAGCTGCAGCAGCTGCCGTTCCTGCAGCCACGGCCAAGTTCCTGACGGCTCCCTGGATACGTGTTCCTCTCCTCCCTGCTTCTTTCCTCTCCCTTTTCCTCTCTTCACTCACTTTCTGCGAGCTCTGCCTTCATTAGCAACAAAATCCAGCACTCCTGCTGCTGTTCGGGTTTGACAAGTAAAAGCAGAGACTGAGGGAGATCGGTATTCGTGCTTCCTCGTACATATATCTTCTATACCACTGAGGGTCTTTTTCCACCAACATCGTACCCAACCAGTGAGCTCTGGGATTGTTTGATCGCACAGCGTGATTGTATAACCATCGTAGCAAGTGAGATAAGTTTGAATTACACCCTCATATGGAATAGGATACTTCAGGAGCAATAAACAAGTTTATTTCACTTGGCTGCACCCCAGGAAATATACTTTATCTTCTGTAATGTCTGGTTCAGTGCATGCTGTCAAAGCTGAGATTTTAAATAAATGAACATAGCAATAAATCACGACGGCATCTGCCTCTGTATGTTCTTATTTTTTATGCCAAACAACATTAAATGGACTCTACTCATCAGCTTTATCTCAATATTTATCTTCTAAGATTAAAGCAACTCTGCCTAGCATTAAGGTAAAATGCTATTACATAGTACCACAAGAGAAGAAAAGTCGTAAGTTAGCAAGTTACACTACAATATAAAAATTAGCTTACATTAGCTTACATTAGCCATCATAAGCTAATAGTCATGCCAGACCAAATAAGGCTGTGGCAGCTGAACTCCTGAGTGTATTAAAATTGATTTATGGCCCTTTTCATTCCTTATGATTTCACTTTTTCATTTATTAAAGGAACAATGTGTTATTTCTCCTCTCAAAAGCTTCATACTTTGGCTTTAAAGGCTACAAACTGTAGGTCAACAGTTCATTGGAAATAAATCTGAGTGATGTTTTTATTGTAGACTCTCACCGCCTGAACTTTTTCTTGTTTCTCTCTTTATTTATCTGTGTTCTCCAGCACGGCTGTGGGAACTTCATCCGGGTGGTGCAGCCTTACAACAGAACTCATCTGTTCATGTGTGGCAGCGGCGCATACAGTCCCGTCTGTGTGTACATCAACAGGGGCCGCAGACCAGAGGTGGGAGCACGATGACAGATTCACTTTACTAAATATACAAACTCTTGATGGTATAAACCATGTTATGGGGACATTGGCCTGGTGGGTAACACAGTCATTACTGTAACTGCTGAGAAGCTACAGATCAAAACTGTTTGTATTCAGTGGATTTCTCTCTCTGGTTGTCCATTAAAACACTTGAAGATAAACTGCAGACTGCAGAGTGATACTCACCACTAACATGATCTCAAAAATGAAAAATAAACACATCTCCCACCACTAATCCAAAATTCTAAGTATTTATACAAAATGTGTGGATATGATACATTAACACTAAGGTTATGTGAAAGAGGTTTGGTTATGGAACATTTTAGAAATTAAAATACCAAGCAAAAGATAAAAATGCATAGTCAGGATAATAAATAGTGGAAAGAGTGACCATGATGTCACTTATTTGTTTGTTGAGTACTGTTTTAAAACTTGAAAATATTACCGTTGGGCTGGGCGATATAGCAAAAATATCATATCCCAATTTTTTTTAATGGCAGTATCATAATCTCGATGTTATCACAATTCTTCAGTTTTTCATATTGGTTAAGGCTATTTTACAAATTACAGCAAATTCAGGGTCACAGCTTTGCCAACAAACATATGGAAGCCTTATATTTGGTTCCTGGTGCCTCAAAATGATTTCATTTTAATTTATGAATTACTCAATTCTAAGAATATGTAGAGTAAATATGTTTTGTAAACTAACTGCAGGCTCTAGAAAAGTTTAACAAAAAAAAAAAAGAACTTGCATATATTGAATTGGTATGATGCCATGTCCCGACAGCCAATCAGTGTTGACATTCTCCCTACGACACTGATGTCCTGAAGGCTCAAACATCTCGACATCCAAATCAGACATGACAGCCAAAACAGTGCTGTATGTGAACACTCTGAGCTCATACACCACGACTTTATACACCACCGGATTATGTTATGAACACAGACATGATGTCTTTAAGTTTTCCAACATTTCTAAGACTCCCACAACTGATACAGAGCACAAATGATAATTCTATACGTTGTTAATCACAGAAGAAATGGCAAGCCCTCCACCAATGCTAACGTTACTAGCTAACTCTTACGTCTAAATTGTAGCTGTGTGTAACATAACAGACCAGCAAATGTTTTGTTTTACACAGACTA